>JALLPI010000139.1:0-30575 GCA_036939935.1 Cyclotella atomus | reverse complement strand
ATCTAAGAGACAATGGGTTATGGGCCCCCCATTTGGCCCATATCAAGCCAATAGGGCCCACCACCAGAATTTTGGACCACACAAGCCCACACACCACACACAGGGGAATATATCGTGCCCTGCGGGCACGAATAACATTTTTTAGAGATAAATAATAGTATTTTAATGCAATAGGTAAAATCACGTGGCTGGGCCTTCCTCTATTTTCCCTCCTCTCTTCTACTCTTCGATTACATCGGTTCATCGTGCGGTTCTCAAAGAGGTAGGCATCAGAGGACAAAGGACTCTATCAAAAGTTTATCGTAGCCACCAGGCGAAATAATCTCATTCAGAGGCAACGACGACACCCCTTAACTCTTAACCATGTCAACAACTCTCGCCTCCAAACTGGTCCTCGGGCTAATCATCCTCTCCGCCATTCTCATGGCAACGCTCTGCAAACTTCACCAGACCCCATCCTTTCAAACCAATCTGCCCAATTGGATTATGGATTCACCTACCGGGATGAGATTGGGTGGGTCCAGTGATAAGAATGCACGTGATCAGAAAAGGAGGGAAATGAAGGAGCAGCAGCAGCCGGTGATTGAGGAGGTTGAAGAGGAAGAGGAAGAGAATCGAAAACCGATGAATATTATTCTGTTTTATGCTGATGATTGGCGGCATGATGTGAGTTGGTCTTTATTTGCAACTATTTTCTGATGTACATCAATCACCATATCACTCATAAATATACATAGACGTTAGGCGCAGCTGGCAATCCTATCGTCAAGACCCCAGTTCTAGATGCCTTAGCCAAAGAAGGTGTGAGGTTCACAGAAAACTGTGTCACCACAAGTATATGCTGGATATCTAGAGCCACCTTGTACAGTGGACAGTACCTTGCCCGTCATCACTTTGAGATGCTGGGGAGAGGTCGAACAGTGAACGGTACTCAAATGGGGTTCGAAGTGCCTCAAAACGAAACACTGTACGCGTTGCTCAAACAGAAGGCAAACTACACTACTGCCCATGCTGGCAAACTGGGGCTTTGGGTGGGGTTAGATGACAAACTGAATTTTGATTTCTTCGTAGATGAAGATGGGTGGCACTACAGAAAATTTGGAAACAAGTTGTGGCATGTCACAGAGAAAAATACGGCGGATGCTTTGCGATTTCTGACAACAAGAGACAAATCCAGGCCTTTCTTTCTTAACGTGGCCTACTTTGCTACTCATGCTGTTGATGGGGATAAGCGACAATACTTGCCTCAGAACGAAAGTATGACAATGTACGTGAACGATACCATCCCAATCCCCGTGACTGGAACGGAAGAAGCATGGAAGAAAATGCCCTACTTCTTTGGAGAGAATAATGAAGGAAGAACCCGCTGGAGGTGGAGGTTTGATGAGCCCGAAAAGCACCAGAGCATGATGAAGAATTACTATCGGATGGCGTCTGAGGTGGATACGTCTGTTGGGACATTGCTTGAGGTTCTCAGGGCGGAAGGGGTTTTGAACAATACTCTAGTCATCTTTACAACTGACAACGGGAACTTTCATGCCGAACACGGGCTTGCTGACAAGTGGTGAGTCTATCAAGCTTTAAATATTTTTTGATGAAGCGTATCTTAATACTCACTAACATTTATCATTTTGTGCAGGTACCCACACCAAGAAAGTATTCGCGTACCACTTATCATAAAGGATCCACGAATGTCACCCGAGTTCATAGGCACAACAAATGATGAATTTACGCTAAACATTGACTTGGCAGCCACTATTCTATCTGCTGCAGGCTTGGAACCACTACCTACAATGATGGGCAGAGACATGAGTGTACTCTACAGAAAGAACATGGCAATTCACGGCAGCCCAACTGCTCAGGCTAGACGGGCTACTCACTCCGTCACTGGACGACAGTTTGTCGCTCCTGCCTCGGACGGAGATGGCAAGTATCACTCTGGGACCGAGACCAAGTGGCGAACGGAGTTCTTTTATGAGCATCCCATGCACAGTAATAGAAATTACATTCCTGCTTCGGAGGCATTGGTTCGAAAAGACTACAAATACTTTTACTGGTGAGATTTTCTTATCATCATCAAGGCATTTGCATTCGAAACTATGTCTTCTCACAACTTAATTTGCTGTTTGCATCTTTTATCAGGCCCAACTTTCAATACGAGCAACTGTTTGATCTTCAAAATGATCCTGGAGAAATGAATGACTTGTTCAACAGCGCCAACCCAGAGCACAAGGCAAAATTAGAAGATATGAGAAAGAGATTCTTGGAACTCAAAATGTTGGCACACAGTGATATGAAAATTGTGTTATAGATACTCGTTTTAGATTGTGTGTTTTTGATAGATGTTAATGATGTAATTTTTGCTACCACATGCTCCTGTAATTTGGATAGAGTACTTTCGTGCACTCTCTAAAATTACTTTTACCATATATTATGATTGGATTCTCTTTTATAACAAGAGAACACACCTTTAAAAGAAATCATCCTCATAAGCCCCACCCATCTCATCATACTCATCATATCGATCATTATCCCCAAACACTTCCGAATGAATCTCCATTGCCTTCTTGGCCGCGGCCTTATCTGCCTTTTTCGACTTTTGAGCCTGTCCCTTCACTTTACGTTTGGCCGCCTGCACCTTTTCATTTTTGATGACGTTGCACGATTTGATAATGTCGGTGATGGCATCATCGTCTAGGACATCTTTGCATTGTTGAATGACTTCTTTGAGGAATGCTGCGCATAGATTGATTTTACCGTGACCCTGTTATTGTTTTGTTGTTGTTGATTCGGTTTGTGATGAGAGTAGTTATTGACTGTTTCCACAACACATGTCCCAACATGATACACACACATCAGACTCTGCACAAACAAATCAACAACTGAACTCACCTGAACACACTCCCCAATCTTCTTGGCATGTCTCAAATGATCCTTCAAATCCACCATGACAACTTTATCCCCACTCTGCATCACATTCCCACCACCACCTACGCCACCACCTCCTTGAACATCATCCACACCACCAAACAAATCATTCGCCATGGCCTTGGCATCGGCCTCCTCCCTCTCCCTTTGGAGCTGTCGTCTCTCCTCGACGGTCATATTGGCTTCCATTTCGGCTTCGAGTTCCATGGCTTTTTTGGCTAGTTCCAATTCTTCTTTTTGGGCTTGTTCCATTGCCTAGAGGCGTTGTATGTATTTCGATTGGTGTGAGGCTTATATATTCTTTCACACAGAGATAGCATCAGATGTATAAAGATATATAACAATAAACCCACCTTCTTTTTAGCCAATGCCGATCCCTTGGCCTTCAACGAAACCTTATTGGCCTTTTCGTCGGCCTCCTTCTCTTTCATAGTCAAATCTTCTTCTTCTTCCTCATCATCGAATGCGGGTGCATCGTTATTGCTTTTGGAAATACCCGCCTGACCGAGACGTTGGGCGAGTTCATCGTCATCGTCGGATTTGTCCCAGTCGTCGTCAGAGTCCTTTTATTGGTGCATGCAGACAATATTTTGTGTTAGTGTTAGATGAGGTCATTTACTTATATTTGATATGGAAAGGTGTGAGTGAGAGGAAGCTAACATGGTACTTACGTCCCAGTTGTCTGCCATTTTTGAATGCTTGTGATAGAGAGTGAGACTGCGGCTTTTACAGGCGAAGTGAAAGGGAGTGAATCTATGTGTGACAGAGGAAAAATTGTCAAATGAGAGTTTTCTTGTGGCGGACATTTCCCCAATCGATTCGCAAAGGTACCTCGTGGTCTAGTAACAATTCCTAGATAGTAGGATTTATATCTACCTGTCAAATTAAAAATGATCACCGAGGAAATAAGTGGTTGAGTTAGGTAGTTGCAGTTCACTTATCCAAGTCATCATCACATCACCCATCGTCAACTAACAGTGCAAACAAACTCTTGACCATGGCCACCAAGCATCTCCTCCCACTCCTCCTCTACACCCTAACAATCCACTCCGTCGCCGCCACTTCCTACCGCACATTCCCCCAACGCACCTCCAAAGAAGCAGCAGTAGTAGAATGGGGACACTCGGCCATCATCTCCGCCCTCGACGGTGCCGTGGCCACCTTCGGCCCTCAAACCTCCCAAGGTGCCAATTTCGAAGTCGAAACCGGCGTGGTATTGGCTGATCCGATTGATGGAGTTGGCAAGGGTCGATATCAACCACAACATCCAGCGGATTCGGAGGATGGGCCACAATCCGACTTTGAGAGGAATTATCCAGGTAAACTCAACAACGCAGCCCAAGTAGAAGGTAATATGCTCATCATGACTGATGCCGCAGGTCTCTCCGGCGTGACCATGGCACGCATCGCCAAAGATTCTGGAGCCGCGGCTCTAATGGTAGTCAATACTGATCAAAAGACTGGTGACTTTATCTACAGTCTTGAACCGGAAACAGAGGAAGAAAAGGAGTATGCCGATAAGCATATTGATATACCCGTAATCATGGTCAGTTTGCAAGCGGGGAATGTCATCACCACAGCCACAGCTACCGATGATAGTGATCCAAATGAGGTGAATCGAGGTGCGGCACTGCCGGAACGTATAAGACTGTATGCAGGTGGAGATCGACCATTCTTCGAAGATGCCATGTCGTCCAATCCGTTAGTTTACTTGATTCACAACATGTTGACTCCAGAGGAGTGCGATGAATTGCTTCGTATGGCGGAGGGAAAGTATGAAATGGTGGAGGATACAAAGGGTGTGAATAACTATTTGGAGAATTCGTTCGCATCACAAGGTAGTAGTGGTAGTGGTGGGGATGCTATCAATGTGGAACGGACCTATCTGTGGAAAGGAGCCGTGGCGGGTAAAACAGTCAAGGATATCGACGAGAGGATGTCTCAAGTTATGGGATTTCCAGCCGAGCATTTCTCGGATTTTCAAGTGAACAAATATGTTGTTGGATCTAAGTACAATCCCCATTACGATATTAATGATGCCAATGGTATCATGGCTACAATCACAATATTTCTCAATGATGTAGAGGAAGGAGGCGAATTGGTATTTTCCAAACCGGGTGACGGAGGCGATCCTATCCTAATCCGCCCGAAAAAGGGTTTGGCCGTAGTACATCACAATACCGATGAGAATTACAATTTTGACAAGAGCACGGTGCACGAGGAGCTGGTTCTCAAACGAGGTGTCAAATATGTCGCCAAGAAATTTGTATACCTCAATCCGCAACCGACGGCACTGCGAATAGTGCTACCGTTACTTGCCATGCCGTTTGGTGGAAAGTTGCCCAAGATAGTTTCAACATTGCAAAATGCCCTTATTGAAAAATTTGGATATGAAACTGCGGATGTCTACTTTCAAAAGATTGTGACGATGATACCCGTCTTTTTGCTGGTGTTGATGGCTAGCGCGGTTAGTAACTTTGTAAGCGGTAAGATGAAACGAGAATCGGGTGCGGTGGATAAAAAGTCGAGTAAGAAGAGTGGTTCTTCTATGGAGAGTAATGGAAAGACAAAGGCCAAGTCGAGATCAAAGAAGAATAATTAATAAAGGTTGAACTCGCAACACTTCTTACTCAAGAGATGATATATTATTATGACCATGACTCAAACAATCGTTTATAAATCAACGCCTCCTCCGCCATCTCAACCACCGTCCTATCTCTCCGGTCTCCATCATCCAAAACCTCAATCTTCCCAGGCTTATTCCCAGCCATGGCATCTCTCGGAGCCCAATCCTCCAACTCATCATAAATATCATCATTTCGTGCCAAATCTCCATCATATCGGGGTAATATGTGAACATGGACATGCGGTACAGATTGTCCTGCGGCTGCACCGTCTTGAACTGCTACATTGAATGCATTACAGTTGTATTGTTGTTTTAGTATGGATTGGATGGTGCGTACTGTTCTCCATAGGTCGTCGTGTTCTTCGGCTGGTGTAAACATGATGAAGATATTGATTTGCAAACCATTGTCAGTAGTCAATATTTGAGTAACTATGGATACAACTATTAACATAAAACAAATGATGGTGAACAATATACTCACATTCCAAATCTGACAACAGCGGGACAATTCGATTCGATACCACCAGTACATGACCAGGAACTATTGGACGTAGATTCACCATTGCAAAACTGTATTTTGATCTGTAGAATATTTGACTTGATGCAATCTTGAATCTACCAAAGAGCTGTTGTTCTCCACTCGTCATGTTTTCAGTGTCGTTGGGGGTAGTCAACAAAGAGGAGTTATAACGTTGATGAATGTTGGATGCACGTGAACGTGTTATTGTGTCAAGTCCAATCTTGAAGGCAGATGTGTGGATCGTTGGTCTGAGCAAAAGGAGGCACGGTAGCTTGGTGATATGCATGTTATGGTTGATCTCGATGTGCCATCTCGTTATCGGTTGTCCTTATCAGTGGCGGTGGGCGAGCGCGGGAAGGCTCTCATCTTCAACTAACTAGCTGAAGTTGAAGAAGTACGTGGCGCCGCCCAATAAAACACAGCAAGATGTGTCTTCAAGCTACACCTGGAACACTGCAAGCGAAGTAAGGCGAACTCATTCATCACAACCATCGCGAGAGCGAAGAAAGGATCCAATCGATCTACATTGGTCCAACAGAGGACGGCAGAGCAGCAGCGTCTGCAATAGTATCACTAGATTTGCAATTAGGAGAAGTGCAAAGGCTTGATTGGAGAATATAATACATATCAAACAAACAGAAGCATCAAACATATAAAATGCCTCGCCCCCGAAGAACAGCAGCGGCACTGACCCTCGCCGCCGTGGGAGCAGCAGCCTTTGCACCAACACACCTCTCCACCAGAATATCACCATCCTTCCACACACCATCATCACACACAAAATCATGGACACTGGCCTCACTCGCCACCGACGCCGAAGAACGCGCCCGAGCCGCCATGGAAGCCGAAGAAATAATGAAATCATCCAACAAGTCGACATTAGGAAAACAAGCCGATCAAATGATGTCCGGCGGCAGACCATTCCCACTCTCCATGGTCGTCGGTCAAGAGGCTATCAAACAAGCTCTCCTTTTGTCTAGTGTCAATCATCGTATGGGCGGTGTTGTCATCTCCGGGGGCAAAGGAACTGCCAAATCCGTCATGGCTCGTGCCTTGCATCAGCTATTGCCTCCTATTGAGATTATCAAGGGTAGTCCATTCAATATTGATCCGGCGGGTGAATTCGGTATTGACGATTTTACCAGGACCGAATTGGAGAATGGGGGTGTGCCCCTTAATGAGAGGGAGACGGAGGTGATTCCTGCCCCATTCGTTCAGGTCCCATTGAATGTTATGGAGGATCGTCTCATCGGCTCGGCTGATTTGGAAGAAAGTGTCAAATCCGGTAAAAGTGTATTCAGTCCGGGTCTTTTGGCCAGGGCCCATCGCGGTGTTTTGTATGTCGATGATATCAACTTGCTCGATGAGGAGACTGCCAATATCTTGTTGAATGTCGTTACCGAAGGAAAGGTTGTGGTGGAACGTGAGGGCATTTCGCTGACGTATCCGTGTCGTCCGTTGTTGATTGCCACCTTTAACCCCGATGAGGGTGAGTTGCGCGATCATCTACTCGATCGTATTGCCGTGGCTCTTTCTGCCGATGCCGATGTTATGGAGATTAAGTCGCGTGTGGAGGCTGTGGATGCCGTGCTTGGATTTTCGGCAGGGGGGCAGCAGGCTACTCCGGAAGCCCAACGGGCTCTGGATGAGGCTATTGAGAATGAGGAAGATCTCAAAACTGCCATTGTTTTTGCACGTGAGTTCATTAAGGATGTGACTATTGCACCTTCTCAAATCCAGTATTTGTGCGAGGAGGCCATTCGTGCGGGGTGTCAAGGCCATCGTGCCGAAATCTTTGCCTGTGAGGTGGCTCGTGCCAGTGCTGCCTTGGAGGGACGTTCCATTACCTCGGATGATTTGCGTCTCGCCGTCAAACTTGCCATTGCTCCCCGTGGAACCTTCATCAACACTCCCATGGATCAGGATCAGATGATGCCTCCTCCCCCACCGCCTCCTCCTCCGCCGCCGATGGATCAACAAAACGATGAGAGTGAAAATGACGAGGAGGAAGAAAAGGAAGAGCAGGATGAGCCGGACGAACCCGAGGATGAGGACAACAACGATCAGCCCGATGTGCCTGATGTTCCCCAAGAATTCATGTTTGATATTGACGCTACGCCGATGGACCCCGACCTCATTGACTTTGCTGGTAGACAAAAGGCTGGAAAGGGTGGTGGGCGTGGTCTCATCTTCTCTCAAGACCGCGGTCGTTACATCAAACCCATGCTTCCGAAAGGAAAGGTCGTACGTCTTGCTGTGGATGCTACTCTTCGTGCTTCGGCTCCCTACCAAAAGAATCGTAGAGAGCGTGCCAAGGGCACGAACAAAGAAGGCCGCGGTGTCTTTATTGAGCCGGCGGATACTCGTGTGAAAAAGATGGCCAGGAAGGCTGGAAGTCTCATCATCTTTGTTGTGGATGCCTCCGGATCCATGGCTCTCAACCGTATGAATGCTGCCAAGGGTGCAGCCATGTCTCTATTGACCGAAGCCTACCAAAGTCGTGATTCAATTTGTCTCATTCCATTCCAGGGAGACAGAGCCGATGTTCTCTTGCCTCCTACTCGTTCTATTGCCATGGCCAAGAGACGTCTTGAGGCCATGCCCTGCGGTGGAGGATCTCCCCTTGCCGACGCCCTCCAAACAGCCATGTTGACTGGACTCAATGCCCAAAAGACCGGTGATGTTGGAAAGGTAGTTGTTGTTTGTATTTCCGACGGACGCGCCAATGTGCCTCTCTGTGTATCGAAAGGCGAAGAGTTTGACCCAGCGGCGGATGAGGATTCAAAAGATGGCAAGCCATCTAGGCAATATTTGAAGGATGAAGTGTTGGCCTGTGCAAAGCAATTGGGTGTCCTTCCCGGATTCAATCTTTTGTGTATTGATACTGAGAATAAGTTCATCTCTACTGGTATTGCCAAGGAGATTGCGGATGCTGGACAGGGTAAGTATCACCAGATTGCCAAGGCTGATGGAAAAGCAATTGCATCGGTGACAAGTCAGGCTTTGAATGCTATTAAGAGTGGATAAAGTACATATCTAGAGGGTTGTGTGAACAGCAGTCATTTTTATGTTTAGCTACACTACTTACAACATAATTAGCTGTCAACGGATTCCTAACTTTTACTATGATGCAACTAGATAATGCACCTACAAATCTGGCTGGTGATGGGCCTGCATACCTAAATATTTTCGCCCGGCAACTTGACAAATCTATTGAACTCTCTCAGTATATCTTCATATCCATTGGTTGATTCACCATCGCAGGACATTCTTCCGAACGAAAAAGCATCAGCGCAATGCTTCGTGGCACTAGCCAACAAATCACTTCTTTCCTGAGTTCGAGACTCGTCATCTGCGGATATCAATCTAGCAGCATCCACATCGCGCTGCATTCTATCCTGGCAATACTTTTCATGAGGAACAATGCTTGTATCCAAAATGAAACACACAAGAACATATCGAATCCCCTTGGTGATTGGCGCTCCGCCGTGCCTTATATCTCCAGGGTGCAACAGGACATGACCTTTCTGCAATCTGATTGGATTATTCATAAAGTCTGGCAAGCCTTCTACAAATGTCCCACCGCCTTCATATTCAGTCCAATCATTCAAAGCAATGTTGGCAGTAACCAGCAGTCCATCTCTGTGAAGACCGAGCTCCACTCGTCCCTCTGAGGCGTCGTACTTGACTACACGACAACCACCTAGGCGTAAATTTTTTGCATTTGTCTCTAGACTAGGAAATGCACTAATAATCGCAGGAAATAGTCTCGGGAGCAACTCAAAGTTCACCAATGTATAGGAACGTGACAAATCTTCCAACTTTAACATGTGTCCAACACGATGACTGGGAGTTCCATATCTTTCATTGGATGATGACCATCCCCAGTAGTGATTGTCGCATTCGTTGATTATCTCTTTACATTCATCGGGTGATAGAATTGGAGTTTGCGAAACTCTGGCCAAGTCATGAGAAGTGAATGGCGGTGGAATGATTCGTTTGTCTAGTTGCGTGAATGTATCCCATATATTGAGAGTACGTTCACTTGTAGATTGCAATGACTTTTCTTCATCAGATTGAACCTCCAGAGAATAGGGAATCCACGACGAAGGAGCATTGTCCAGATCAAACTCTTTAAATCCATCTGGATAGAATCCATAGAACGTTTCCTCGCTCTTATGAACAACCTCCATGTGTGCTTGTACATTCTGGTCTACTACATCTGAGTCTGGATGGCTGCAACTGGGTGTAACATTGGCTGATGAAACGTGCACTTCCTCCACTGTAGACTGTAAACGAAGGCCATGTGGACGTATGAATCTTCTTGGTAAAGAAAACGACTGCACCGCAGGTAGCAGTATTGGCACAAATGAAAGCCGCATGCTTCTTACAAACCACACTTAGACCACCAGCGACAGAGTAAATGGTTCAAAGGGGATGTACAAGATGGATCATTCAGCAGAAATACACCCTCGTACAATTACAATCCGCCAGCACGAGATCTCTTCTTCTTCCTTCCTCCTCTTTTTGGTGGACAAGCCGGGTGGGAGTAGCTGATGGAATTTGGAATGCATCATTGTTGTCATCGTCACTTTTCTCTCCTCCCCCTCTTAGATTGTGACTATCTACGACAGGCGACAGGCACTTCAATATGATTCGTTATGAATCTACCTTTTAGTGCAATAGAAATATATCTTTCGTGGGTGGGGTGAGGAAGGAGGAGAGAGGAGAGCCATTTCACCGCCACGATCCGATCTGAATGCTGAACTGATTATGCCATGGAATGGAAACAACCTCCGCTCCACCGACACCTGTCAACCATTGGCATCGGTCCAGTCTTTATTTGTCCACCGCCTCATAGCCTTCCAGAGCCAGAGCCAGCCGCCAATATCGATGGAAGTAAAGCTGATGGCAAAGATACAACAATCGGGCCATCAAGAAGTGACAAATGCGAAATAATAGACACCTGGGAGATTCTAGGTGACATCAAATCATCACCTCAAGACTTTCTTGTCCGTGAGATTGGATGGGCTCCGTATCTTCAGTCGTCTGGTGATGCATGTGATGGCAAACCGTCAGAACGATTGCCTGGTTGGTCTCGTAAGATTGCTGGCTTGGACTGTCGAATAAACGACAAGGGTACAATACACAGCCACGACAAAACTAATGACATAGCAAGCTGTATAAGCAATAGAAATACTGCTGACGTAAAACAATCATCAGTCAAAAAGTCAAGAGTAGAAGAAACCAACTCGGTGGAGACATCTCGTCTGCCTGAATCACGTAAAAATGAACCTGCCGAGGAGCCATGCGCAGAGGATTCCTTTGATCACAAAGATCCTCTACATGGTTTGAGACGCATATTGGAGCTTTGCCTTTCCAAGCATGATACCAACAACGATGAAGATGGGCAAAGTGTTGCCGAAACTGAAACTATGCTAAAGCATTTATCAGATCTTCAAAAGTCTGCTATAAGGAGCATTGATTCATCAAATCCCACCCCTGCTGCTGCCGATGGCGACGACAGAGACAATGAAGTATGGATACCAACTTCTGGCATCACTCAAAATGCAATGACACATGCTCAACAGAATTGGAAACTACTACACCAGTACATTCGTACGATATTCCCGCTACTAAAGACAGAGGGATCCGCTGTCGGTCCATCGAATAAGCCAAACAGCACAGAACCGAGTCACAAAGCTTGGGTGAGAGTTGATATTGATAAGACATTCTTTCCAATAGCATCGCTTCTTGCAAAGCCATCCGAAGATTTGCTTGCACTTTATGCATTTCGTAACAATGGCCCAACGATTGCTCCGTCAAACTGCAGCAATCGAACAAGAAATAACAATAAACATCACAGAGGAAATAGAACCAAAGACGCAGAGCAACAAACAAACAACAATACAGTAAGCTTAGACAATAATGGTCAAGTCTTGCTACGGCTGCGGCCTGATCTACCACGAAGTGACCGGAGATTGATTCACCAAACATTAACTTCATCTCGCCGGCGTGATTTTGATACCTCGACATTGAATGACATTCATTTGAATCAAGTCGGTGACGAGTCAACAGCAACATCAGCAATTGTAGTCCAATGGTCTCGCAGCGCAATACAAGGATCACAAAAGAAACGTAAGAGAAATGACGGTGATGATGCAACCAAGCCTATCATATCTGCAGTATTTTGCGTTCTAAGAAAGGAACAATGTGAACATCAGGTTGCCATCAATAAGATTGCCCGCGCTCTAAAGTGTCGTGTTGGTGACATTGGTTTGGCGGGTATCAAAGATATGCAGGCTGTAACCTATCAATTTTGTACGTTGCGCAATGTCGACTTGAAGAAAGTACAACGAGTTAATAAATCTTTAGGTCCTCGTGTTCAGCTGTCAGACTGTGTGATTGTGCAAGGTCCAGATGTGTTGTTAGACCGAGGCAAACTTCTTGGAAGTAAGTAGTTGCTAGGCTTCTAATTCTTTGCGCTTCTCTATTAACATCTCATCCCAACCTGTATGTTGTAGATCGATTTGAGATTACATTAAGAAACATGAAACGGGTCCAGCGAATGCAGATAAAAAGTGACGCATCTTGGAAAGAGCAGTATATCCCTGTCCAAGCATCTCATGTAGATGCGATGGTGAAGCGTATTCGTGACTATGGCTTCATTAACTTTTATGGCGAACAAAGAGTAGGTGATGCTGGTCATCAAAGTCACGTAGGCGTTCGATCATTTGATGTTGGAAAAGCAATGCTAAGAGAGGACTTTACTGCAGCCATTGATCTGATCATGGATGGTAGATCTCATGAAGTGTATAACCCAAGTCCAGAAGAAGTAGAAGCACGTAAAGTCTGGAGGAAGACCAAGGATGCTCGCGAGACGCTTGCGAAACTTCCAAAGAATACAAGTACAATGACGAGAGAACGAGACTTGATTCGAGGTATGGTGCGGTATGACAATGCCTTGGAGGCAATACGATGTGTGCACCACAATGTGAGGATGTTTTGGATCCATGCCTATCAGGTAAGATCTATCTATATCCAGCATACTTCATCATTTGCAAAATGTGGCCCTGACTCCGAGTAATCATACCGTATTTATCCTCAGTCATTTGTGTGGAACCGAGTTGCATCTCAAAGAGTAAAAAGATTTGGCCTCTCACCCGTCATTGGAGATTTATATGAAGACAATGGCAATGATACGGAAGTAAAGGTGGTTAGCGATCCTTCCAGTGTAGACATTTCCCAAATCATTCTACCTCTGCCTGGATACAACATCCAATATCCAACAAACGAGATTGGTGAATTGTATAAAACTATTCTATCACAAGATGGTATCATTTTAAGCAAGGATAAGATCCCAGAAGCTACAGCCAAAGGCAGCTATCGCAAACTAATCCAAAAAGCAAGTGGCTTGAGTTGGGAAATGGTAGAAAGCGAAGCTGACAGTAAGGAATCAGCTGATGTGATAGTTTCCAATGCAAAGTTTACATTTGAGCTTGAGAGTGGTTCTTATGCTACAATGATGTTAAGAGAACTAATGGTTGCTACAATGTCTAGAGATTGTAAGGTTAGTAAGGAATGAGTAATTTGTATTAAAGAAGCGGCAGTTCCGGAAGGAAGGACGTCTTGTTTTAAAGAATGACAGGTATTCTAGTTTTATTAATAATGTGTTACCTGGACGAATCAGAAAAAAGAATCCCCACTTCACTATTTCTGCTCCTCGACCAACCAACAACTATCAACACAACCCAACTTCTCTGCCTATCAATACTTATCAACACGAATCCAAAGTGAATGAATGAAGGAAAAATTCGCTCGATCCACCGCCGCCCTAACATCATCCATCCATCATCGCACCAATCATCTCATCGCCATCACACGGAGTGGCACCGACGAGATACGTGAGGATGAAGAAGATGAACCGCCTAGTCGCAGGCTGTGGCGACGTCAACTTATTATCGGTGGTTATTATAAGATGAATACTGCAGGACGAATCGGCTGGCGGGCATCATTGGCGTTACTTGTCCTTTGTCTGAGCATCTGCGATGCATTCCCGCATGATGGTGATGCGAAGATCCATCCGTCGAATACGAATGCAGTATCCTTGTCTTCACCAAACGATGCCTCCATGCAATCCATCCCATCCTCTTCCATCGACGCTGCCATCGAAAGCTGCAGCTACGAATGCTGCTCCACTCTCCTTCTCGACACATCTTCAAATAATCTCCTACACCAAACGAACCTGCGAGGCTCGTACACCCGATTCTTACAATCAGAACCATCATCCTCACCGTGTCCCACGACAGAATCTCAACAAATTCTCCCCGCAGGCCTGCAATACACATGTATCGTCATCTTACTCGCACTCTCCGCCATATTCTCCGGATTAACCTTAGGTTTGATGAGTCTCGACCTCTCCGGACTCGAAATAGTAATGGCCTCCGAAGACGCTTCTCTGGCTCGTTCCGCCCGTGCTATTTACCCTGTACGAAAGAATGGGAATTTGTTATTGTGTACATTACTCTTGGGGAATGTGGCGGTGAATTCACTGTTATCCATCCTCATGGCCGATTTAACCAGTGGACTTGTGGGATTTCTATCGAGTACTTTTGCCATTGTGGTATTTGGCGAGATTATACCACAGGCGGTTTGTTCCCGGTTTCCACTTCAGGTGGGGGAGAAGGCTGTTCCTATTGTCAAAGTTTTTATTGTGCTTTTGGCTGCGGTTGCTTGGCCACTGGCATTTGTGTTGAATAAAGTGTTGGGAAGGGAGATTGGTACTACTTATTCGAATGCCGAAATGACCAAATTGATAGAGTTGCATGTGAGGGGTGGACATTTTGATCATGAGACTGGAGCGGCCATGACGGGTGCGTTACGGTATCATGGTATGTCGGTTCTGGATGCCATGACTCCTCTATCGAATACTTTTATGTTGAGTTCGGATGAGAAGCTGGGGTTTGATACCGTGGCCAAGATATTCAAGACGGGTTATTCGAGAATTCCCGTGTATGAAGTTACCAAGAGTAATGTGATTGGATTGCTCTTTGTGAAGGATTTGATCTTTCTGGATCCGGAGGATGAGATTCCCGTCAAGAACTTTGTTCAGATTTTCGGGCGTGGATTGCACATTGTTTGGCCGGAGGACAAGTTGGGGCATGTGCTGAAAATTCTCAAAAAGGGAAGGAGTCACATGGCTTTGGTGAGAGATGTGAATCATGGTGATGGGACTTTGGATCCATTTTATGAAATCAAGGGTATTATCACGTTGGAGGATATTATAGAGATTATTTTGGGTGATGAGATTGTGGATGAGACGGATGAATTGGTTGAAGTCAATGATCCTGGTGAGTTTATGATATAAGTATTGATAACATTTTCTTATTTTGCTCACAACTTCATTTGCTAGATTCTCATCCTGAACGGCCTGACATTGGTGAATTCATCGGAGGCACACTTGATGAAGACTCGGAAGTTGAATCGACATCAGGTGGTGATAAGGCGAAGAAACATTCTCACAAGAGTAAATCGACTTCAATGAAGAATGTCGACTGGGAGTCTCGACTACGTCTATTGGATGAAAGGCTTGTCGATGAGCACTTGAGTCCAGATGAAGTTCGCGCTGTTGCCGCTCATCTCAAAACCAATTATCCCAAGGCTATGGAGCTCATTTCGGACAAACAGTTGAAGGCATTCCTCGCGTCTGTTCCCGTGACGGAGATTACTCCAGCCAAGACGTGTGTCAGTGAAGAAGCCGATGATGATGAATGCAACTGGGTACCGACGGATCATTCTGAATTGTTGTACGAGAGAGGAGTTGCTGCTGATTTTTGCACTGTGGTCTTGACTGGAAAACTCACCGTCATGTCCGGATCGGATAAGTTCCGATCGGATGTTTCCAACTGGGGAGTTCTTGGGACAAAAGCACTGACGGATCCCTCTTACGTTCCTGACTTTTCTGCGTGGGTGGTGCCGACATCGCACGACTCTAGCGGCTGCAGATGTATCAAGCTGGATCGAAACTCATTCTTTCATGCAGTGGACAATACAGCTGTGGAGAAAACTAGTCACCTGGCAGCAGAAAGTGATACTGCACAAGTATCGAGTCATGAGCAAATCCAAACTGTTGATTCCAAAACCAGCTCCCCTCCCGCTTCACCAGGTCGTATAAGTGGCAGCATCGTTAAGAAAAGCTCGGATATAACAGAAACTGCGGAGCTGACTGACGGAACGAAACCTTTCCACCCAGCCTACATCCAGACGAAGGGTCAAAAGGCAGTGCGTGATAGACGGAGTAAAATGTTGAATGCTTTTTTGCAAGTGACGAAGAAAGAGTCGGTAAATGGTGATGACTATGATGCAGCTCCCTCTAAATGATGCATGATGGAATCGTATTGATATATTGTGTAAATCGTATTTTAAGTGCCACTGATGTTACAGTTAATTTAAACCACATATGTTTGACTACATGGCTGCTGCTCTCTCTATCTCTTGAATAACTTCATTATTCCTTGATAACCTCCAAACAAGAACAAGGAAACCAACCCACATTCACATCCATCTCGTCACTCCTACTATCACGATCGTCATTCTTTACAAAACACAAATTATACTGCCCACCCGGTCCAACACCCTCCTCAATCACATTCAAAATATCACCCACTTCCACCCCCACTAAACATTTGTGTCCGTCAAAATTAGGCGGGACGCGTTTTACCAAACATGTAAACAGTATTGTTGGCTTCTCCTTCTTATATAATTTCTTATTATCCATTTCTAGTTGTTTGGCATCAAAAGACACTTGGGCTTGTAACTCTTCCATCATTTGTGATTTATTGGTAGTATCGCGTTGTTGGAGTGTGTAATCAATACTTGCTATTAGGAGTATTGTGGACCCGAGGAGGATTTCGGGTGTACCGTTTGATTTGAGGGATTGTAGACGATTCATGAATGATGATGTGTTATTGTTGTTGCTGCTGTTGGTACTGTGAGTGTGTCTTTTGAATTGCTTGATAGATGCTGCGGATTGTTGATTGTATATTGTGTTTGTACCTCGTTCAAGCCAGCACATTTGTTGTTGTTGGTGTAGGTACCGTGTACTTTTACGCCGCAGCTCATTTGATAATAATCTTGCAGAAAACATCTCCTATCTTATTCTTATTGCCACCGGTAATGATCTCTGTTCTTTACTCTCAACTGATCATGGTACTGAAGATTGAGAAGCAGCCGCTGATGATCGTTTCAGTATCGTTTTTGGTTGTGTATTTTTCCTCTGTTGAAAAACATTAAGATTTGAATATCTCATCCCCCCCCAAAAGTAGGCGGGTTAACCGTTCTCGCTTTTAATGATCATCATTGAACTCAACCTGACGATCCGCCGTCAAGCGTCAAATCAACGCCTAAACAACATCCAAATCATCAGAGCAGCAATAAGTAAACAGCCACCATGTCAAGAATAGAACCCCTCACATCCGACGAAGACGTCCCCCCATCCCACCGCAACGCCCCTCCTCCTCACGATGCCGACGACACCCCTCCCAACAGCTCCTCCACCATATCCTCCCTCACCATCCCCATCACATCCTCCACCCACAACAACAACTACGACGCATCCACCAACTCCGGCCTCTTTATCGAAATCTTCCCCGAAGAATTCACAGGCCCCTCCGCCATTCGACCCGATCAACTCTCTCAAGTTTTAATTGATGAATCTGCCCCCATTTCCACCTGGTGTCAGGCCTCTTTGTTATACATCCAAATGAAGAAGGAGCGAGAAGGGTCCGATCTATTGAATAATGCAGTCGATACGCACGATTTACTATTGGGCAGTAACACCAATGACAAACTCCGTTTATTGGCATCCGCAGGCATCAGCGCTCTAAGTCTATCGAACAAACAACTCTCCTCCTCCACCGCCGGTGCTATCGAAGGATCGGACGAATTACGAAGCATAGCCGATGCACGGTTCACCAAAGCCGATAACATTAATCAAGTCTATCCTCCTACGTGGATTGGACGGGGTATACTCAACCTAAGCCTTGGGAGGATCGATCAAGCCCGATTCTTCTTTGAGCAACTCACCTTTCGCGAATGCGGTGAGATCTTACCGGCTTTACTCGGAATGGCGGCTGTCAAATACGCAGAAAAGGATTATGCAGGAAGTCAATCGTTGTATGCTCGAGCTATACAAAAGTATCCTCAGTGCGGATCCGCCGTCCGAGTAGGATTCGGATTGACATGTTATAAATTGGGTCAAATCGATAGAGCCAAGGCTGCATTCCAACGTGCTTTGGATATCGACTCGGAAAATGTTCAAGCCTCATTAGCATTGGCTATACTAGAAATGTCTTCCCTAGACACTACAGTCCAAGATGGAAGAGAATATAGAACCAAAGCCGAGAAGGTTATGAAGATGATTTCCATGGCGAATATGATGGATCCAACGAATGGTAGTGTGCAGAATCATTTGGCGAATCATTATTTTTGGAAATGGTCATTGGTTAGTGGTGTTAATGTGAGTGTGGAAAAGGGTAGTGTGGTGGTTAGAGGTGGTGGGATTGGGAATGCGGTGGAGGTTGGTGAAAGGGTTAGGATTGGGGATTTTGAGACCAGTGTGGTTGGTTATGAGGAAGAAGAAGGTGGTGATGGGGAGAATGAAGATTGTGTGAGGATTAAGGATGCTTGGAAGGGGGCTTCTGCTTGTGAGTATTATTGTGTTTTGATTTGTTGATTGTATTCTATGTGTCATCCTGCATATCCTCATCACATGCATCTACCATACAACAATATATACAATATACATACAGCCGGGCTGAAGGTTTGGAAAAAAGATTACGACCGAGTCCTTTCCCTCGCCAAATCCGCCTACTCTTCCACCAACATTTCCGAAATTCAAGCCGAATCCCTCTTCATGATGGCACGTGTCCATCACGCCCGTAACGATATGGAACAGGCCAACAAATTCTACGAAAAGGCGTGTAAGCATTCGCCCGAATTAAGTCCCGCTCGGTTTGGATTGGCCCAAACGTTGATTTGGGATGAGGCCTACGAAGAGGCCGCAGCTCATTTGAGGCTGTTGCTCATGACTTGTCCCAATGCCACGGATGCATTGGCCGCTTTGGGGTTGTTGGAAGTCAAATCCGGTAAAGATCGGAGAGAGGCATTTGTGTATTTGAAGAAGGCTATTGATTTGGATCCGTTTAATGCCGACCTTGTGTTGATCGAGGCTTTGGCCTTGCAGCAACATGAAAGTGACTATCCGTTGTCGTTGGATCGGTATCGTAAGGCTGTTAGGTTGTTGGAGGCTCAGGGGAAAGTTGTTCCGGCTACGGTGCTTACGAATATGGGTGTGTTGTGTCATGAGACGAAAAATTATGAGGATGCACTTGAGATGTATGGGAAGGCATTGAAAGTGCTTGATGATCATATGGACGAATCGGTGAATGCTGATGATTCGGACGATGAGGTTTTGGTGCAACATAAAGACAACTCACTGTTTTGGTCATATCAAAAGACTGGAGTGCGTGCGAAATCGGTGGAAGGAGATGAATCGAAACTACTCGTTTCTGGATCTGCTCATGATTTGGATTCTCTTGGAATCAAAGCTGGCGCCGACATTTCGATTGGCGATGCCGAAACAACCATTTCTGAATTTGTGACCGAAGATGGAGCCACTCAGCTTGTGATTAAGACCAATGTTTCAATTCCATCTGAGCAGGAAATATCAGTAAAGAGGAGCAACAACAGACTTCGTAACACGGCCGCCATCAGTGTAGCCTTCAATTTGGCAAGACTTCACGAATCTGCTGGTCGTGTCATTCCTGCTGTAGAGCTGCACAAGGCAATTGTCAAACGCCACCCATCGTATGTCAACAGCTACCTCCGTCTTGCATGTATTGCCAGAGATTGTGGCTCGTTGAAAGATTGTTCCGAGTGGCTCAAGAGTGCAGTAGCGGTGGCACCTGGAAACCCAGAAGTTTTGACACTGGTTGGAAATCTCCACTTATCTCTTTGCGATTGGGCTCCAGCCCAAAAAGTCTTTGATCAGCTTCTGGCTCAGAAAGTTCCCAAAGTTGAAGCCTATTCTATGCTTAGTCTTGGAAACATTTACTTCAACAATCTTAATGCACCAAAGAAGGTGAGGCAGTGGGATGGATCATGTGTGAAGCATTTGCTAATATTACTGTTGATTAACCCTTGCTGTCTCATCTTCGCATTAATAGTATTCCAAGCATTTGAAATACGCGGCAGACTTTTATGCAAAGATTCTCATGAAGGACAAGGCCAATGCATTTGCTGCCAACGGGATTGGTACCATTCTAGCGGAAAAAGGAGAGCTCTTCAAGGCTAAAGAAGTATTTAATAGGGTCAGAGAAGTCAGTAGTGATACCATTTTGGATGCATTGCTGAATCTAGGTCACATCTACCTCGCCCAGAACAAGCACCCCGAAGCTGTTCAAATGTATCAAAGTTACATGACTCGTACTCGCAGTTCTGGTGCTCCCATTACATCAAAAAACAAAGATGACGACGAGGCTGAGGTGCTGCTCTACATTTCATTTGCATACTTTGACTGGGCCAGGCAAACTGAAGCCTCCAATGATGTTAAGGCAGCTCCAGCTGATGAGAGATACAAGAAATGCATTGAGTACATCGAAATGGCTATCAAGAAGAGCAAGAAGGAAAATGTCACTCTGCGTTACAACTTGTGCATGGTCAAACTCCAAGCTGCCAACTGTGTCCTTCAAAAGGTCAATAGGAACATTCGTAGAACTGCCCAAGAAGTGAAGCATGCCCTCGATGGATTAGAGGAAAGTCTGGGCATTGTTCAAACCATGCTTCAGTGGAAATCAGAGGGAAAGAAGGTCACCGTTCCAACCGGAATGCTGACCGACTTTGTCAACCAGTGCAAACACAATATTGACAGTGCCAAGTCTCACTTGAATGAAGAGCTCAAGAAGGAGAAGGAGGCTCAAGTACTTCGCGATTTCCAACGTATCGAGACTGAAGCTAATGAAAAGCAGAGGCTTCTCACTGCCACACTTGAGAAAGAAAGAGAGGCTCAGGAGATGGAAGAGCGAGAACGCAAGGCCAGACAAAAGATGGAGCAAGTAAATAGTTTGGTAGATGGCTGGAAGCAAGCTGCAGCTGCTGAGAAAGAAAAGGCATCTGCCAAAAAGGCCAGTAAGGGTGCCAATAACGTTCCCGGTGTTGATGACGAGGCTGGAATCTTTGATACAGATGTTGCACCAACGAATACAGCTGCCCTTTTTGATGAATCGGATGACGAGGACGAGGCAGATGATGCTGGTGAAGAGCAAGATAAAGAGCCCCAAAAGGATGGGCCAGTGCAGAATGCCGAGACGGAAAAAGATTTATTTGGTGACTCGAGCAGTGATGAAGATGAAGACAAGCCCAAGAAGCGAAAGAAGTCTGATGCAGATGATGAAGATCAAGACTTTGAGCGAGCAGCAGCGAAGAAAGCCAAGGTCGATGATGAAGAAGAAGCTGCTGCAGAGTAGCTTACAACTGTAGCTTGTATAATCTTCATTAAAGTGCTAGAATTGCTCATTACACTTTGGTATTCCTCACTCTACAACATCGTAACGCACAGGAAACAAGAAGGAAGGAAAGCTTTTGTGCATTTTGTCTGGCTCTCCCGCATGTCTTCCATAATATACTGAATTAATCAACATGCTAATATTTTCAATTGAAGTTCAAGTGTAAGTATTGCAACACGTAACGGTAGGAAAATCAACAGACACAGTAAAGCATCAGGTCTCAACAGTATACTAATTTTAGCTATGCTACAATGTTGAGCCCAAAAACACCCACATCCTCTACAAAAAGAATGGCTGTCTGACTAACGAAGTAAAGAAGTCAGCATATAAATCTCCAGTGTGCTTGGTATCTGCCTGGAATAAGAGTGTGTTTTCCAAACATATTAAGTCGGTAGTCAAACTTGAAACACCTGTGGGATATATGCCAAGCTGTTCCAAGTTTCACTCTCATTGGTACATTTATCGAGAGTATCTAACCCTCATTGTTTAGAAGTAAGCACCTCCAACCCACTCATTGATAGTATCAATCATGCTCTGTCCCTGAATTCCAGAGTAGGCAACGCATGTAATAATTCCCATCATGGCCATACGTCCATTGGCAAGCTCTGCCTCGGGCGTAACTCCCATCTTTGCAATGTTGGGCATGACTCCTCCGAGCTTGGAGTTTCTCTCCATTTGCCATTCGTACATGGGGTGGTTGGGGTCGAGGAGGAGGGTGTCCGAGAAGGGGAGGGGGGCGATAGTGGCGGCCAAACCGACGAAGAAGGCGTGGACATTGGCGATCAGGATGATGGCGCGTTCGTTTGTGATGGTGTCCTTGTTGGAGATGGTGGCGAGGGTTCCCCATTGCTTAAAGTCGAGGGGTTGGTCGGCGTTGGGGATGAGGCCGTGGCCCTTGGCGTAGGCGCAGGCACACATGACGACCCAGCCGAACATGGCGTGGCGGCCGTTCCAGATCTCTGCTTGTACGGATGGTCCCCAGCCGTATTTTTTGAAGGGGGTGTATTCATCGCCCCAGTCCTTTACGGCATCGTCGAACACCGAGCTGGCGATCGCTGTGGTGGAAGGTCTGGAAACAACCCCGTTTGTGGATGGGGCGAAGGCGGAGGCAGAGCCAACAAGGGCGAGGACAGAGAGAGACTTGAGAGGCGCCATGGTTGTTTAGTTATAAGTAGGGTGAAGGTGCAAAAGCAAAGAAGAGGATGTGCGGACGTCTTAGGATTTTCTTCAACTTGATACCTACCTCTAATAGACAGAGGATCGTAGTTTTATTTTAGACTTAAACCAATGATTCCTGGAATTCTTTCAATTTATTCACGGGAAACCATCTCCGTTCTCTCTTGCGCTCGCCTCTCCTCTCTCTTGCCTCCTCGCAATCGCAATGAGCAAAGCAATCATCGACAATCCGTTTCGTGTACCACAAGAACTTGATGCTAATCTATCAAAGTTTCGAAAGGAAGAGCAACAGCGTCGACGTGAGAAGCTGATTGAAAGACAATCCACGAAGCTTCTCTATCAGAATAAAGGGGCGTTGCAGAGATTGAACTCTGATCAAAATGAGACAAATGACGCTGTCAAAACTCCCACAAAGACTTCACTGGAAACAATGTACAAAGAGAATGACATTCTTGCAAGAAGTTCTCCCGACGGTAAAATGTCGATCAAGGAATTCATAGAAAAGAAGAGAGAAATGCTATTGATCAATCTAAAGATCGATACGCAATATGAAAACATCGAGAAGTTACACAAGCAGCTGAAAGAACGCAAAGATGCATTAAAGGCGAAAGAAGATAGTTTGGCCGAGAGTATGCGTCGTTTTGAGGCATTCTTCAAGGAGACGGATGAAAAAGCCCAGCACGCGCAGCGTCAAGTTGAAAAGGAGACGGCGAAGCGTATCAAAAAGCAGCAAGAGGTTTCATCACTCACCAATCAGTTGAAAGCTGTTGAGTCAACTATTTCAAAGCATCGTGATACTCTTGCTGAATACGAGCAGTATAAACAATTCATTGACTCGTTAACTCCTCCTTCGTGGTTTGACGAATGTGCAGATGCAAAGCGAAAAAGGCAGCAGCAAAGACGGCGAGACAGAATCAAGGCTCGGCAAGAAGCATTTCGAATCGAACAACAAAAGTTTCCAGATGAACAAAAGGAGAAGACAGATAGACATAGAAACAGTGTGTCAAGGAGGAAGACACGGACAGCAGTGATTGAGAACAAACACGAACAAGAAATGACGGTACCAGATTTTGAAGATGAGCCAATGACAAGTAGTGACGAGGAGTGTCCAATGTACTTTGAGAAACCGGAGCAGTTACATGCTATAATAAAGCAAATGGAGGATGCAAATGAATGTTTGTTAAATCAGATTAAAGATGGGGAATCTACTTTGAGTGGAATCTATGCAAGAATCCAAGAGCTCGAGTCTAGCAATGACGCAGACAAAGAATAGGGCACTGTGGAATTTCGAGAGAAACCCGACAACCAACCAGTCTCGCAATGTGAGCAAAAGATCATAGATGTATGAGAGAAAGATGGCAAAGTTCAAGATGGATTGATGAGAAGTGGCTGAGAAAGTTTAATAGATCTTGATATCAACGCACTAGTGTAGTGTACCTCGCCGCCTCACATTTCCTATTGCAAAAATGGCATTAATCTACGCCCACTATTCTTCCGAGAAAGCACGGAAACTTTGCACTCCTGTTGACACCCAATATAATATAGTCAACGTTGTCCATAGTTGGCCTCTGACGTGACATCTACTCGTCAACGTTAATCTTCTATTTATTTATCCGAGGAGTACTTCCTTCCGCTGCTCTCATAATTGAAATTGACCCATGATCGCGTCCAGATCTCTTTCTCTTAACACTTGGAGCAGAACTGGGTGTATAAGCCATTCGTAATGCCGAGCCAAATGAATTCCTCGATGCTGCACTCTGGCCGGACACGATTGGAGAAGGTTGAAAGATGCGTGATTTTGACGAGGTACTCTGTGAATGTATTCGTTTTGTAGCATTGATAGCCTTGTTGCTAGCTTCTAAAAGAGCTCTTGCTGCTGGCGTCAACGAAGCTGATCGATCGAAATTGCTTCTAGATGTGGCAGCGGTTGCAATGGAGCTTGCTCCCGACATTGTTGATGCATCATCAAAATCTGTAGCTTTTGACGACTTGTTCAGTGATGCTTTGCTTCCTGCGGCTTTATATGTCTTTGCACGATCACTCAACTTCTTTTCAGCACGATGGGCAAGCTTCTCTCTGCTATTTTCTTCTACTACATCAAACTCAACAGCATCACTATTGCCATCAGTCAGTGCAAACGGCTGTGTCGGTTCCCAATCAGCTGATAATTTGCTAATCTTATCAGCAGCTACGCCACCGCCCAAAACCAAGGGTGTAGATGCTACATTGCCCCATGTCATGATGGGTTCTGAATCCAATTCTGCACCAGTATTGCCCCCACCAGGTTGAATTAGAGGAGTCATTGGTACAAAAGTCTCATATTCATTAATCACAGCCTGTCGGCGAGCAGCTCGCTCAACTTCTAATGAAGGAGGCACTTCATCCAAATCAGTACTTGCGTCAGATGTCTCTCCATCCCAATTTTGTCTGTTTGTGTACGATCGTGAAGAATTGTGGGTTGTAAGTCTTGACTCTGCTTGGTTGGGAAACCGAGTTGCAGGAGGATTGATGTGTGGAACTAGGGGTTTGGCTTGATACTCTACTAGTTGGAATGTTTGGAGCAACCTGCTGGATGGTTTGTTTGCATCGTCTGCGGGCTGTATAGATGTGTTACCAGATTTTCGTGCCGGAGGTGGAGGCATGAGCAAATTGTCTGATACTGTGTCATCATTGGTCAATGAGAGAAATTTTCCGGTAGATTTTGCTTCTGACGACGACTCCAGCATCAAATGCTGTCCAGTCTGCCGGTCGTGTTCATCAATATGATGCTGTGGCTGAAAGAAGAGACCATTTCTTCCTATCCCAGTTTGATTCTTCTTGCCATCACCTCCTGTAATACGCAATCCAGCCGAAGGGGATGCATTGTATAAATCAGATGCCAGGCCTAATGGAGTATCACATCCCAACAAAGCTCGATTGTTTGTATCTTCGGGCAACGTCATGCCATTCACAGCTGCTTCTATGGCCAATCTACCAGATTTGTCTGCAGACGATGAATAGATGATTCCCAAATTAATCTCTCGTTGCTTACTTTCTTCTGCTTGGATGGATTCAAATTCCGCATTGTCCTCGGAAGTGACTCGTGCATGAAATCCAGTAATGCTTTCGTGTTTAAGCAACCGTGGTCGTTTGCGTATCCCAATCACCTGCTGTGCATTGATAGCGGTCGTAAGAGCTGTCTCAGTAGATAAGGCCTCGAGTTCTTCGGCTTGATCCTCCATCAGCTCCCTCTCTCGTTCCATTTCTTCCCTCCTTGCTTCTCGGCGGATTGCCACGGCGGATGCAACATCACCTCGCGATCGTGCTTCCAAGATTGCTGCATCGCGACGGAGCGAATAGAGGCTGGGGTAGTAGTCGCGAGTTACTATGTGGGTTAAGGTCGAAGTGTAGTCTTCTTCGGTTAAGACTTTGCGCCGCTGCTTTCGCTGTTGTTCTGCCATGGTGATAGAGGGTAGTGTGGGGTGTGGGGGGAAAGTCGAGAAGAGAGAAGGAAGAGACTCGGTCAGACACACGACAGGTAACTATTGGATTTTAATTTGTAATTACCTAGGAATAGTCCCGCCATATTCGGGGTGGGGCGGGCCGCGGCCGGGTCCACTCTCACCTCTCACTCTCACTGCCTGATACTTGCCTCGTCAGCAACGCGTGCGACCATGAGATCCACCGTCTCTTGATTAGTAGCATAAAAATCAACCAAGCCCCAGTGTTGACCTGTTATAGAGCCAACTCAATAGCTTTGATTTATATTTCAGCCTGCAATTTGCAATCAATACCGAGCCATATAAACCCGAACCGTCGAGCATGTCGACCGATGAAAACACTGCTCTCGTCTCAAACGGTGCTAGAAGAGCCTATGATGGACAAGATACAGAAGCATCAAGGTGAGCCCATAGAAATAGATATCTAACTTTGTACTATATTCTTTTAATTGCACAAAGGAATGTAAACGAAGCACATCTTTACAGCCACAACTTTAACATCACTCTCACCCACTGTCTCCTTTCTCCTTCCATACTCACAGAAACTTCCACGATAAGAAACACGATGGCAACACCGAAATGCACCAAGCCGAAGGAGGATTCCTAAAGCCCCTAATCTTCGGCGGCCTCGACGGCATCCTAACCTCCTTTGCCATCGTAGCAGGCGCAGCAGGAGGTAACATGCCCGTACCCGTAGTTCTCGTCCTGGGCTTTTCCAACATTTTTGCCGATGCACTCGCCATGGGGGTGGGTGAATTCCTAAGCTCCAAAGCCGAGAATGAATGGATATTAAGTGAAAGACGTAGAGAGGCTTGGGAAATGGAGAATTATCCCGAGGGTGAGATACGAGAAATGATTGATATATACGTGGAGAGAGGTATGAGTTTGGAGGATGCTACTTTGGTGGTTCAGACGATGTCGAAGTACAAAGACTTTTTTGTGGATGTTATGATGACGGAGGAGTTGGGGTTACAAGTTCCAGAGGAGGATCATAAGACGGAGAGCATGAAGGAGGGTGTGGTTATGTTTTGTTCCTTTGCATCTTTTGGCGCATTGCCTATATTGGGGTATATCATTATCCCTGGATTATTCCCGGATGTTGGAGAAGATGTGTTGTTCGCGGCTGCTTGTGTTATAACTGGGTTGGTGCTGTTTGGAATGGGATGTGTCAAGAGCATTTTCAGGTGAGTTGTAATGAATCCTTTTTGGTGTATGTTTGTGTTGTCACTTCTTGCCCAAGTACTAACAATGCTTGTCTTGCCAAAAGTTCTGCAAATTGGTTTAAATGTGGGCTAGAGACCCTTCTTCTGGGGGGTGCGTGTGCAACAGTTGCTTATACGATCGGACAATTCGTAGACAAACATGTTGTGGCGGCCTGAACGTTGGAAGAACTACAATACAATTGTTGTCATTCGTTGAGATGAATTGGAGGCAAAGTAATATGGTAATAAAATAGTAAAGTCCACGAAGCAAGAGAAGACGTGACTCTTTCTAATGTATTGGAATCTTACCTCTAAAATTCAACCTATTCGCTTGATATTTCTCATGAGAAACTCCAGTCTGAATGGTAAAAGTGGGGAGATGGCAAAGAAGATGGAGCCAAGCCAGCGCGAGAGATGAGATATTACTGTAGTGGGTTACTATGGCGTTCATACCAGGTCGTCGCCGCAAGAAACAAGCAAAGCCACGCGAAATGGTTGCGAGCCGTCGTATCGAGAGCGAAGGTGTTGATGATCTCGATTGGCTCGATGAAAGCAATCAAAATGACGCCTTCTTGACACATCGAGAGAGCCTTCAATCTGCGTCGAATACTCCACTGGAAATCAGCAGCGGCAGGAAAAGAAAGTGTTGTATACTGAAAGATAATCATATCTTGAGCTCGAATGCTGCGTCTTCGTCAGAGGAAGCAGGTGATGGGTTCAATCTATCTCCACCCAACTTACTATATCTACGTCAAATTGGTGGGTTCGGACGAACAATTCCGCATACATCAATAACAGGGAGGCATCTGATTCGAAGATTGAGTAGAAATACATGGCAGTCTCTGTTACTTCGTAAACGGTCACCAAGTCCAAGCAATTGCATTGATGATGACTCAACTTCCGATTCTGATCATTTGGATTCGCAATGGATGCTGGACTACTCACCACCAATCTACAACATTCAATATTTTCATAACAGCATCGATTCCAAAGCATGCCTGCATAGACAAACATGGCGTAAGAAACAAGTCATTCCGTTCTCAAAACTAAAAACTCCTGTGACGGATGCTATACTTGGTATAAGTAAGTCTGGTGGATATCTCATTGGTATTGGCGGAGCTGATTCGATGACGAGAAGAGATATACCGAGAGGTGTATGTGTGCCAAAGTTGATGCTCAAGTTTTATGGTGAGAAGTGTTTCCTTGGTGCATGCAGTGTATATTATATTATCCGCACTATCTACAAGAACAATACAATTGAATTGCACACTTGTACACCATCCTTAGGCGTGCCAAGTCCACATAGATGGAGTCATTTTGAGCAATCCAATCAGAAACGAATTGTGTCGCCTCTTGTTTACACAGTTCCTTTGTTACTCAAGGATGTAAAATCCAGCGAAGAAGAGTAAGAAGTGAATTGATTCGACTGTTTTATTAGTTGTTCTACACATTGACACCTGGCCTGGATTGCAGGAATGTGTTTGGACACAACCCATATTCATCCCCGGCAGCAGAAATTCCCTTACAAATATTGTTCAGTGATGATGAAACTATCGGAGTGGCATTTCTACGGAATCCTACAGGAGCTTGTGCTTGGACAAGTAGTGAACTGTCACAGGTAAGCAAATTACTATGGTACTGTTGCCATGATATGACCTGTATATCTAATTATCACTTCAACAGGATGAAGATACTCTTGGCACAATAGTTATTTTCGAGATGCCCTCGATTATAAACCACGATAGTGGTCTCGCCCGAACATATCGCTGCTCGAATGTTAGAATTGGAGGATGGAATTCATACACTATGCGAAACTTCTTATGGTCTACAACTTTCATTCCAGCCAAGGGCATGAAAAGTAGCACTGAGAAGGAGCAAAATAATGGCGATGCAGCCGTTCTAAATCGAACCACCTACACATTGAGAAAAGCTTTATCTGCATATGTGCTCTTCAATGACGAAGATGATGGATTCAGAATAAGCTGGATAACACCGTTTAGTCTAATGTCGTGGCAGTCATCATACGAGTTGCAGCATAAATCTTGTTCGATTAGACCATCTAGGAGAGATATTGTATATGAACCTGATGATCAGGTATGGGAAATGAATGTTTCGAGCTCTCTATCAGGACAAGTTCATCAAAATCTGCCTGAACGGGATGGATCTGGAAGACTAGCAGTAGCTTTTGAGCTCTACCTAAATGTTGATGCTCTTTTAAGTGATGTGTTAGGTAGGAGGAGACGTTCGTCGATATTTGGAATAAGTCCTTATCAAAATGACAACGTTCATTTCATGCCAGAGTTTTGCTATGATCTCGTGTCCGTGGAAGCCGATTGTATGGAAGTAACTGTTGTCGTTGTCTTTAACAACAGAGAGAAGATGATGCATTCTCAAGCTAATGGTCCTTCAGCAATGGGGGTATTCGTCAGAATCAGCTTATATGATCAATCATATGATGAGTTGCAATGGGTATACAGCAATGGCGCACATTCTATGAAACGCTGGTGTATGACTCTAGCTTTGAATTGGCGGATGAAAGAAAAACGTGTTGGCATCTTCTGTACCAGCCTTTCGGATTCTTTTCCCAGTTGGGTATGTGAAACACATGACCACAACTGTGATGACGATTTATTAGATGATGTAAACACGGAGATGTGGACCGAGTATGCGATGAAAAGGAACGGTGCAGAGAAAAAGAAGAGCATCTTGGCTCCAAAAGCAGTCTCGATGTCATCCCTATTTCCGGGCTGTCATATTACATCAAATCGTGCAGTGCAGACCGCTGTGCCGTTGATCAGATTGAGTAGTCACTCCCCAACTGAGGTCATCTACAGGTGAAGTCAGAATGACCTCTCGACAACCTCTAAGACTTTCCATTTAGGAACACAAACTTAGCATAACACATTCATTATTCACTCTTCATTCTTCTTCCTAACAAATGCATTCAATAAGCTAATTATTCAGTAACAGTAAAAGATGACTGATTCTTGGTTAATAATATGCTAGAGTAATTGTAGAAACTTTTCCGCCCTAACTGTGGCAGTACATACCAACTATATAACTTCCTCAAATAACATTGTT
>JALLPI010000138.1:0-30631 GCA_036939935.1 Cyclotella atomus | reverse complement strand
ATCACTCATTGGACCCATATGGAGGAAATGAAATGGTTCAGCAGTGCCATGCTTGATGTGCTGGCTGCAAATGTGCTTGGTTTTGGCTTGGATTGGCTCAGCATTGCACATCATGGGATAATTACATACCTTATAACTATAAAACCACCTTTGGGCTCATCCAGTTCTCCTGCTCTACCACTGTATTCTTTTTGTGTGTGTTGGGTCAAACAAAGGATGCTTGTCGACGTCTTATTGCCACCATGCCACAAGGAGGATTTACTCATCACACTTGTTTGAGACTCTCTTGCTCATGAAAAACTATAAGTGGAATTTGATCAATCACATTTGTAAAGAATTAAATTTAGAACTCGTTATCGGGAAAACTGCAAAATCTCATATGGTGTGAGCTTGGAGTTTTTTCTTTTTTTAAATACATTTGTGAGATTCATGCAAAAACCTTACAAAGAATTGACAAGTTTTTGACATTGATTCTCATCTAGATTATAAAATTTTAAAAGTGAATATTGGCTTTAAAGCATACAAACCTTCACCCTCGTCATGTGAAATTGAGTGAAGAACCGCTATTGATGCACCAACCCCATAATACTTTTGATACTACCTCTGTTTGATGATAAAAATGTTTCTAGGTTTATTACTTTTTCACTTCTACAAAGCAGTTTGTGTAGGCGTTGCTGTGTACAACATTATCGGCATCATCAGTTTGTTTTTTATAGTTGATTGTTATGTTTTCAAGCTTACTCTAAACCCATCATTGCATTGATGAATGACAGATGCTAAGAATAGGGGATTGTCCTCTATGAAGCAGATTGGAAGGAGATATGAGGGGGCTAGCCTGAACATCTCCTTCCAATCCAAATCGCCGACAATCCACTTTAGCGGGAGGAGAATGGGGGAAACTGCTTCATTCAGCAGCGGCACGGAAGGAAGGAGGCTGGTGTGAATTGTTGAATAATGATTGGAAGGGGATGTGAAGGCGCTAGCAAAACCCCAACCCAGCACATCCATCTACACACACTAACCCATAGAATCACCCATCAATAATTTAGATTTTCTGACGGCACTGGAACTTGATTCTTACTGGTGGTGCCTTGGATTTTTACGTAGTTGATCCCCCACTCACAGGGCTACCTACCTACACCTAAACCATAAACTATGTTAGAGGTACAAATATACTATTCCTACGTAAAATTTTTTGAAATTTGAATTTCGGTTGGTAAAGTGCAAAAACTTACCGGAGATGACTGGAGCCCAGGAAACAAGCGCGAGCCCAACTCTCCCCGGCCGGCTAAGCAAAACAGCGATGGTGTTACGATACCACACAGAGCAGGCCAAGCACCAACGAAACGAATGAATAGATCGCAGTTGATAGGTTACAAGCTTTTATCTAGTTGAGCGACAGCGGGAAGAAAGTTGTTGGACACGCCAAAAAAATCACAAGAGGCCGAAAACAGTGTACCACAACAACATATTGATCGAGATTGATCGAATCAACCAATCGTGGCTCGACTACACATTCTACCACACCCAAAAGCCATAAATCATGTCGTCGGCCGGGGAAGTTGCCTCCGGGGCCGAGGAGGGGATCATGGGTAAGAGATCGTGCACATCTCGTGTTCACTTGATTCACATGTTCGTATCATCGGAACGACTAACTTTATCATCATCAATCTGCAGTGGCCATCCGAATGCGTCCACTAAACTCCAAAGAAAAGGGTCCCGACCCCTCCTCCAAATCCCGTCGCGTTTGGAAAGTGTTGCAAAAGCACTCATCAATTACACAGTGCACAGCCGAGGGGAAACCGTTGCCCGAAAGGATTATTGGCCGTTCATTCTTTTCGTATGATAAAACATTTGGAGAGAGCAGTACTACAAGGCAAGTGTATGACGAGGTTGCAAAAGGAATTGTGGGAAGTGTTACCAATGGGTTGAATGGGTGAGTAATGAATGCACAGAACACTGAAAGTAATATTCATTCAAACCTCACTCGTGATGTACCATCTCTCCAGGACAATCTTTGCCTACGGTCAAACATCCTCGGGTAAAACCTTCACAATGCAGGGTTCGGGCTCCCTTGATTCCATTTCTCATCTAAACATTGACGGGGGAATCGTCCACATGGCCGCATGTGACATTTTTCAACACATTGAAGCGAGTACAGATCGTGTTTTCTTGGTCAGGGTGAGCTTTATTGAGATTTACAATGAAGAGGTTCGGGATTTGCTTGTTAGTGGTGGGGATGATAATACGTTGAGTGTGAGGGAGGATCCTAGGAGAGGAGTGTTTGTCAACTCCAACGAGACCATTGTTACGGGGCTGGACAGTTTGCTGTCGGTCCTCTTTGCCGGTGAAAAGAATCGAAGTGTGGCATCTACCGGGATGAATGAGAGGAGCTCTAGGTCTCACACTATATTCAGAATCACGGTTGAGAGCAGGCTCAAGAGTGTAGAGAAAAACGACACCGAGAACGAGGATAGTGACGAAGAGATGGAGGATGGGGACGGCAATGAACCGAGCAATGGCAATGGAGCTGTACGAGTTTCCACCCTCAACCTTGTGGATTTGGCTGGTTCTGAAAGTGTAAGGCACACAGGAGCCACTGGAGACCGCCAAAAAGAGGGAGGCAAGATCAATCAGAGTCTCCTCACTTTGTCTCGCGTAATTGGAAGTCTTGGACAGAATGCAACCCACATTAACTTTAGGGACTCCAAGCTCACCCGTATCCTCCAACCCTCCCTATCTGGAAATGCACGCATGGCCGTTATTTGCTGTGCTACCCCCTCTGAGCTCTATCTGGAAGAGACTCGCTCTACCTTGCAATTTGCATCTCGTGCCAAGCTCGTAAAGACACGCGCGCAAGTCAACGAAGTGTTGGACGATAGGTCACTCATCAAGAAACTCCAGCGTGAACTGAAGGAGGCCAGGGATGCTGGTAATGGGGCTATGGACACGGAGAAGATGAAGGCGTTGGAGGAAAAAGCTGTTACCGAGGCCGAGGCCAAGCGGAAGGCCGAGCACGATTTGAAGCGTATGAAGGATTTGATATTGAAGGGTGGGGTGTTGCCAGTGAATATTTCTTATGATGGCGCCGGTAAATCATCTCTGTTCAAGAGCCTATTCATTTACAACGATGCTGAACAAACCATCAAGACAGGAAGCAAAAGTTTTCTTCTCAAGGAGGAGAAAGGCAAAGGCAAGCGTCGTTATTCTGATGGAGTCATTAAATGTCCAAGTCCCATACGCGATGTTACAAACAACTCCGAACGAGCCACCTTCAATAGTCCCAAGGGCGACAGCATCACCAAAATGCAAGCCAAGACGGAGATCAAACCAAAGAAGCCCAAATCTTCCTCCCAAATTTCTATTTCAGCTCTCACAGAAGAGAATGACATTGATTTGCTGCGCAAGGCACTTGCAGCCAAAAGCTCCCAAGCTCATGATCTCAAGTCAAAACTTTCTTGCTCCCTGGATCAAACGCAAGCATTTGAGCAAAAGCTTCTGAATGAACGCGGTGAAAAGGAGATGCTCCGCCTTGCCAAACAAGATCTAGAGTATCAGGTCACCGCCCTCGCCTCCGATAAGGAGTTTGTGATGACCGAACAGGGAATTATCAGTGGAGAAAAGAATGACGAAATCAGCTCCTACTTGAGCAAGATTGAGCACATGCTAATTGAACGAAAGGAGCAAGCCCACAGTGTCAACGAGCTGAATGCCTTGGTGGAGTCTCTTCAGAATCAAATCGAAAGCATGAAGAAGGATCATGCATTTGAAGTGGAAATGCTTGACCGACAGCGTACCAACGAGCTCGCAGAGGTGCAGTCAGAGGTCCTGGCTCTTCGTAATCAGATGGAGACCAGTGAGACCGAGCATTATTCTACCGTACAGGCGTTGAAAGAGGTCCATGAAGCTGAAATCAAAACTTTGCAGGACGAGCATGACAGAGTTGTTAACGAGATAAAGTCAGAAGTCGATAGTTTACGAAGCGAAATCGTGCATTTGAAGAGCAGCCACGACACCGATGTTGCGCAGCTCAAGGCGCAGCACCAAAGTGAACTCGAGGAAGCAAGATTAGAGGTTGGAGCGTCAAATGATCAGGCAGAGTTATTGCAGAATCAACTTTTAGCGCAGATCGAGGAATTAAACGGGGCTCACAGTGCTGCCATGGCGCAGTCAAAATCGGAAACGGATGATGTGCAAAGTAAGCTATTATCGCAGGAGGAAACATGCCAATCTCAAGCCACCAAGATTCTCGAATTGGAGTCATCCGTGCAAGAAATTCAGGCACTGTTGGATCAGACCAAGAGGGAGAAAGAGGCAGCCGAAGAAAACCTTGCTGCTGTCACCAGTGACAAGGAAGACTCTGAATCCAAGTGTGCAGAGCAAGTGGAGGTGATCAATCAGTTGGAATCATCAGTGGAGGAGTTGAAACAGAGTCTACTGGTCGGAGGCTCAAATGTCGAAGCTCTTCATTCACAGATTGCTGATCTGACGGGCCAAAACAGTGCATTGGAATCAGATAAGGCTTCATTGCAAAGGGAGCTTGATGAGAAAACCGAAACCTTAGAACAAGCCACCGCGAAGCTGCAGGATGCAACAGAAGCAACCGCTGTGCTGGAAGAATTGGTCGAGGAATTAAAAGGCTCTCTCAAGGGATATGAAGCGAAAGTACAAGAGACTGAAAACTGCTTGACCTCAGTTACAGCAGAGATCAATACTGCCAAGTCGGAGAACGCCGCCTTGAAAGAGGAAATTGAGATCCTTTTATCTGCCAAAGAATCCAGTGACGAGCATTTAGAGAGACTGGTGAGTGCGATTATTGTTAACACCCTTAATTTGATGCAATATGCTGACACTTCTTTCCTTTTCATCCTTCTCTAGAACAAAGCAATCGCCGAGAATGATTTCAGCAATACCAAGCAATTGGCCGAGCTGTCAGCATCTCTTCAGCAGTCTCAAGACGAGCTGTCTGCATCAACGCAAGAGGCCGAATCTCTCAGATCAGAATTGAGTGGAAAGGAAAAGGCCATCAACGAGCTCGAGGAGAAACTCACCGTTGTCAACAACCAATGCAAAGCCATTTCCGTAAGCAAAGAGATACTACAAGCCCAAGCTGATGCCCTAACGGAGGAAATATCCACCCTCAAGGCTTCCAAATCAGAATCTCAACAGTCATTTACAACACAATTGGAAATGGCCAAGATAGAAGTACTCACTCTGTCCGAAACCAACGCTGCACTTTCTTCAACAAAAGACAACCTTGAAACACAGCTGGCCAAAGTTATAGCGGACAAAGATTCACTAAGTTCCGCCGCTCAAGATTTGTCAGAGAAGGTCACTGAAATTGAGCAGCAGTTGGCGACTGTCACTTCAGAGCGCGACAACGCTCTTGCTGCCCTGGAATCATCTCTACAAACATGCAGCGATGAAATGACTAGCAAGATTAACTATCTGGAAGGACAAATCACGGAGCTTCGGAACGAGAGAGACAATTTGAAGTCAAGTAATATTGCATTGGAGGACAGTGTTGGGAAGTTGAAGGAGAGGTTGGAGGATCTGGAAGGAGAGAATGCGACATCACTTGCCACCATCTGTGAACTTCAATCCGAGAAGGAAATCATGAATGAAAAGATTGCTGAATTGGAATCCGCCAACGAAAAGTACAACGAGTCGATTGCAAGTCTCGAATTGTTGAAGGCTGATCACATATCAACCATAGACGCGAAGAATCAAGAAATTTCTACCCTCCAAATTGATCAAGAGGCGTCAAGAGCATCAGCTTCCGAATTGCAAGATCGTGTGAAGCAGTTGAGTGATGCCTCTGATGAATTGAAAGCTGAAGTTGCCATGCTGGAGGCAGCTGCCAAGGATGCGAATGAGAGGATTAATTCCATTGATAATGACAGAGAGGAGGCTTTGAAGAAGTTGGCAGATGAAGTCAGTCAGAAGGAGACGTTGATTGAGACGCTCAACAGTCAAATCTCTAACCTCAATTCAGAGAGAAATGAGTTTGAGTCCCAGCTTAAAGCTCGCACTTCTGAACTGGCTTCGCTTCAGAAAGAACTGTCGACAAAGGAGTCTACCATCACCACTTTGGCTGCGGAAAGGGATGCGGCAGATGCAAGAACAACAGAGCTCCTAGAAGGCGACGGCGAATCCATGGCCATCATTCAATCTCTACAGTCTGAGAAGGCTGCTCTCGTTGCAAAAGTTGAAGAGACTATCGCTAGGCTCGACAACGAGAAAGAAGATGCACAATCTACCATATCTGGTTTGGCATCATCCAATGCAAAGCTACAGTCAAGCATCAAAACGCTCACCGACGAGCTGTCAACCGCCAAATCAGAGATCGAGGAGCTCATAGCGATTGCTGAAAAGTCAGAGGCTGATTACAAATCATTACTTTCTGAAAAGGAGGAGTGTTTGAATGAGTTGGAAGATGCCATCGAGCAATTGAATGAGGCGGAGACTCGCCATGCCGAGGAAATGACCAGACTGCGACAGGGTGGGACTGAATCATCGTCTCCCGAGAGCGCAGAAGAAATTGCTCTGCTAAAGAAGGAGGTTGACGAATTGAAGATTCTCCTCGCATCGGCCAATGATAGTGTCGATGAGGCACGTGATGCAGCACTCAAATCCGATGAAGAGCTTGAAGCCAAAGAAATGCAACTGGAGCAGGCTCTAAGGGACGTCGCAGAGGCCCAGGAGAAGGTCAGACAACTCCAGTCTGCGGCAGGAATTGACCGTGCCAACACTGAGTCAGAGGAGGAGCTGCTCAACGAGATGGAGATTCTGTTGAGTGAGAAAGCAGATGCAGAGTCGCGCCTTGAAGCTGAACTGAGCAAGCGCAAGGAGATCGAGGACGAAATTCAACGTGCTGCCGACGAAGAGAAGCATGCGCTCATGGTGGAGGCAGAAGAAAAGATGGTGATGCTCAGGGATGAAATATCCCAGCTACGGTCTGATTTGTCGCGTGTAGAATCAGAGTTATACACGACCAAGGACGAGACTGAGGATCTTCGTGATCAGAATCAACGCGCAGAGTCCAAAGTACGAGATACCGAACAAAAGTACGCCGCGATCAGCAAGGAATTGGGCCAAGAGAGGGATGCAAAGACTTCATTGCAGCAACAACTGAATCAGCTGCACGAAGAAAGTACCGCATTCAAGTCCCAAGTATTTGCTGCAAAAGCTGCCATGGAAGCAGAGGCACAGAGCAATCTTGAACTTGTCGAGAACAAACTGTCCGAAGCACTATCCGAAATGGCTAACTCTGAACGCGAAATCAAACATCTGAATGAGATCATTGAAGATCTATCAAATGACATCGAGGAATACAAACATCAGTTGAGTTCAATGAAGGAGATGGCGTGCACAGAAAATGATATCGAGACCAGTAAATTGCGTGAAGAACTAGCTAAGGCCAAGGTCGAACTGTCCACATTGAAAGCGGATTACTCCTCCGCCAAGAACGAGGTAGCAGCCGCCAAGGAGAAGATTGCCCAAGTCAAGGCGCGAGAGCATGAAAAGTGTTTGGCTCTTGCGCAAAAGGCCAAAGACAGCATCGAATCGCTGCAGGCACAGCTCAAGGAAGCTGAAGACAAAGCCAAGAAGTGTGGGGGATCGGTTGAAGAGCTAACATCGTTGAAAAATCAAGTGGAAGATCTCACCAACACAATCAAAGTGAAAGATGTAAGGATTAAAAAGCTGGACTCATCAAAAATGACGAGGGAACAAATGGAGAAGATTAGGCAGATGAAGGTATTGGAATCTTATATTTTGTTTGTATTTGCTACGGTGCGAATCTAAACACATTTTCTCACATTCTTATGTCCATTCTCTTCTGCAGATTGAGCGTAGTCAATACAAGGAAGAAGCAGAACAATACAAGCAGCGCGTCGAAGAGTTGGAGCAAGAAATGGCTAGTAGTGGCGATTCAAAGCCTCGCCGCAAGGGTTTGAGGGAGCGTGCGGCAGACGAGGATAGTGGAGATACAGCTCGGCTGCAAAATGAGCTCCGCCAGTGCAATGAGAAATTGAGGAAATACGTGAACCACAGTGAACGTCTGGAGAAGGAAAGGAAACGAGCCATGTCTGTTATTTCCTCATCTAATTTGGATGATATTGTTGGAAGCAACTTGGAAGAACTGGTCAGTTCTCTGTGTGAGAGGTTGACGGCCATTGAGGAAGAATGTGATGCTCTGGCCGGCTCAGAGGACAAAGCGGCTCGCTATTTGTCAGAACTGGACTCCCTCCGCGAGAAGTACAGCGAACTGGAAACCCAACTAAAGTTCTACAAGGATACAAATGATGAGCTATCAAACTCACATGCAGATTGCAAGTCCAGCCTAAACAGAGCACAGGAGAAGATTGCCACCCTGACCAAAGAAATCAGAACGTTACAAGATTCAAATGTTAGCACCAAAGGCACCATGGCCGAACTCGAGAGTGAACAACGTCGTCAAATGCAATGGCTAGAAAAGGAGAACCTTCAACTTGGAGGAGAATTGAAGCAAGTTAAGAAAGAGCTTATTGAGACCAAGACCATGCTCAATTCTGTGCAAAAGACTTCGTTTGGAAATGACGAGGCTACAGAGGACCTATTTGGCCTGACTAACTTCATGGATGCAGGTCCCGCCATGGCCGAGTCCTCCTCCTCCAAGAGGAAACCTCTTGGCTCCATCAGCAAGAGTCAATCATCAGCTGTAAAGACAACCGCCGAGAAGAAGCGTTTTTTGCCTGCGCAAGAATCGCGAGACAAGGAAAATACCACAGAGTTGTCCCGTTCTCCATTTCCATCTTCGGCAAAGAAGCAAAGAAAGCTCAATCCCTTTAGTAGCGTGAAAAAGGCTGGGAAAAAGCTCACCCAGGCGTTGGCAGACGACAGTTCGCCAAAGCATTTGCGGCTAGGAGAGGCAGATGAAAACACCGCGGAACTCACCTCTGATTGCAAACAATCCTAGGTTGATATTTGATTTTCATTTGATATTTTATATGTAAAGTACGATAATAGTTACTCTGTGCTTGGTGACGAGGTACACTATTACATAACTTCAGTAATATATCACGTTCTTTATCACAATCTGGAATACCGACTGTGCCTGGATTTGATCAGAAAACCAGCCGTGCACGCAAGAATCACCAAGCCTGCAACTCCCAATGGGCTGAGACTGTCAAAACTGAACAGGGGACGTGCTACCATTGCCAATGAACCAGCTTCATCTATCACTTTAATCGAATAGTTCTCCACCAGATAATCTACCTCCTCACTGCCTAATTCAATCCAAACTTCATTACGTCTAAAATATGGAATAGTGAATGGTGGATTATAACCCCAAAACTGCCAATGATCTAGTACATAATCTTCCGTGATGTTGACTCCATCGTGAATCAATTGCTGACCTAAACAAACAGCGATTCCCTTATTGCGACTTTCATCCCAAGACCCATTATACCTATGTACAGCACCTGTCTGGGGCGGGATTTCTTCAATTGCAATAGAAGGGTCAAGCGGCTTGGGTATTTTGGATAACTCATCATACTCAACTGGAAGCATGAATTTCATAACCTTTTCACCCGATCCATTATTCTGTGTTACCACTGGTGCAGTCATGTCGATTTTTGTTCCCGACGTAACAACAGGTGCAGTCATGGAGATCTTCTCACCACCTTCATTTTGTGCTTGGCCAAACACTCCAATGTATCGAGCCAGAGCTTCAAATGGTGAGTTCATGTCGTTGTTGCTGCCATTAGAGCTGTATGCGCACGTAGCTGCAAATCTCTTGCCATATTTTCGAAGTTCATAGGTTGTGTCGACACCTTGATTTCGCTCCAGCAGCAAGTCGAAGGGAGGTTCGGCTACGGTCTGTTTTCCGAAAATGCTGCTCATGGTCGTGTCTGTGTATGCTGGCTTTTGACGATGACGACGTGTCTGCTGCTATGGTAGTGGTGCGTATAGCATTTTTGGCGGGAAGAAGTCCCTCTCTCTCATCTCCTCTCCTCTTCACATCTTCCCATGGCCCCTCAGTACCGGCGTTGGTGGTGAGTGGCGAGGTCGAAGTTGTTAGCTTAGCTGCAAAGAAAGCGGCCGCCAATGGTTGTTTTGATGACGGTGTCCAAAATATCGATGTCGGGTTGTGTCGGGACTGGCGCGCGGGCCGGTCTGGAGACAGAATTTTAGGGAGCTGGCCCTCATGACCATGACCACGACCTGGCAACGCCTGTGAATGAATGAACGAACAGGTTCACTTTCTAGCTAGTATATATCGATGAACACATTTTAATTTCACATCTTTAGCAGGCACTTTTCTTCTCACATCATGGACATCAAGCTTACATTGAACGAAGTCACCGAAATAGATGCCATCGGCCTCGAGATCTGGTCTTTCTTGCACCCGAAAGATTTATGTAACTTCAGCTTAACTGACCAGCTCATCCACAAGCGAATACGTGATAGAGTCATTCAACTTGCATCGCAATTGCCATTCATTTTAGACGAACAAGAGGTTGAGTATGAAGTCAAAGTTTCTAAAGAACACTCCTTCCCCACCCGCAACAATTTGCTAGATCATGTTTTGCATAAGATAGAAGCCGCAGAACTAAAGTTTCCAGGTCAAACACCAGAAGAATCACTGATCATTGCAGAAGAAGTACTGAACAGAGAAAAGAAGCCAGGTATCTATGGGGCAACATTTATGTCAGAAACTAGCAGACGTTTTCCTGATCCGGAGATAACACATGTTGGGTATAACTACCAAAAAGAAAATCGAGCATCCGCAGCTGTTAGATGCAACGATATTCTAGAGCGCATGTCTGCAATGAAACATGCAACGGTTGTCAAGTTTTGGATGGACTACTTGTTTGCAAATCCACGTATAGTGGTTGGATCTTGGTTTTGGACATGCAGACACCGTCTTCTTGATTTCCAAGGGGTAGAAGGAAAAGGCATCATGTTTAGTTTCCCAGAAACTAACGAACAGCTAGAACTGCAGTGTATTATCATGACTAGGGGTAAAGTTGGCGAGGACGACGACGATGGCAACAACCAAATCATTCCACAGTTTGCAGTTGCAGCAAGAGTTGACGGGACTGTTGCACCAAGCCCATTCTTGGCTTGTTCACATCTTGATGAAGAAATTGTCATTGATGAGGAAGATGTATACGCGGTGCCTAACCCATACATGGTTACACCTCAAGAACAATCAGGAGTCGTTGCTAGTGTGCAAGCTTTTCTAGCGGATGAAGACGATTTGGTGATAGATGGAGATGCAGTCGTTATTATCGAGGATCAAACACGAGAAAAGCCAAGATCACTGCTGGGTCTCCTCAAAACTAAAAGCAGCAGATTGAGAAAGACCAGGCCAAAGGTATCTCGAGAGCTTAGAAACCCGTCAGAAGATAGAAATTCATCTCTCACGAGCAGCAGATCGCCTCCAGACTCATCATTACATGTTAATCGAAGTGTCTTATCCTCGTCTGATTATCGTGATATCAAGCAAAGAATAAATGTCTTTAGATCGTAGAGTCGAGGTCTTGGTTCGTAGAGTAGTGCCTGACGAAAAATTTCGTCGGCAATGTAGATGCAATTATGATTCAATTCAGTGGAAGGGAAGATGAGTTAATAGCGACCCTTCGTGGCATGCAAGAAAAGACTATCGCTCAACGAGCCAAGGTGCGCTGCAAAGGAGCGACATAGTTGTTACAAACGCCGTTCTAGGATGAAGAAGATTTGTTGATAGACGGAGATGCACTTGTTATCGAGGATCAAACACGTGGGTCTTCTCAAAACTAAAAGCAGCAGATTGAGCAAGCAGGCTAAAGTGATCGAAAGGAATAAATCTGAGGTATTAAGTAAACAATGTACTACTCATGTGCGATTTTGTATCATTTGTTGTGCGTCTCAGACGTGGTACATACAGGGTGTTGGTGGCATCTATCTAAGTGCCTGTTCATATAATGTCTTTCAGAGCACCCATGAGTCCAAATCCTTCACATATACGCACCAATTCATCCATGGCATCTTTGTTGTTGTTATCTAGCATAGTCATCTTTGTTGTATCATCCCGTGCCTGCCTGAGTACTTTGCCAGCTAACTTGAATGCTGTGGATCGGAACACTTTTTGGCTGGCCTGGCTCTTTAATTCATTCAGGACATCATCACAATCTACTTCGCTCACACTTGCTAATAATATCACGCCAGGCTTGCCGCTTTTGATAAATCCACCCAGAGACAGCTTCGATGTTATCTTTTTTACGAGCTGCAGCTTCTCTGGCTCTATCAGGTGATGAGTATAAATAAGTGCAGAATAAAGATCACTTGACTGTTGCTTAGATCCTTCTAATTTGGGCCTCTGCAGAATCTTGAACGATGGAAATTGTTTCGATAAAATACCAGGCCACTCTGTCTTTGACCACCGATCAGCCATGTTAAGCACAGAAATTAAAGCCTCTTGACCATAATTAGCCTCTGCTTCCCACATGCACATCTGAGTAAGTTTGGGTAGAGTATCTATCAAACATTTTCTCATATCTGAAGAGCAATTGGATTCATCGCAAATCCTAATATCAACAAATAGCGTGCCCTTCAAGGGGTATCCTGGCGGGATATGTACAGCCACTTTGATTTCGACATCGTCATTGTTGTTTGTCGGAAGTTCGATGGTGTAAGTAACGTTGTCTTTAGAAATCACGACTTCATCTGAATAAGCCGATCTGATGAAAACAAGCTCATCATCTAATGGGCTTGTCTCTTCATCTCCGTAGAATTCATTTTTAGTACCATCAAAGTAATGGAGCTCATCTGGTTCATGTTGTTCAATCGATACTTCTTTCTTGATCTCAGCTTGAGTCTGGCCATCAGACAGTGATATTTGAGTTGCGGGTGGTAATTTTACTTCGGCACATGGCAGAGCAAGGTCGATCCAATCTTTCAAGGAGGATGCCTCGGCTTTTGTTTTCTTTGAAGTCAGTGCGGCATTCTTCTTTCGTTCACTTTTCAGCGCTTCTCGAGTATCATGGAGCTCTTTGCGAAGTTTTCCCACATTGATATCAACTTCATCAAGGTCATCGTACTTAGATGATGCAGATTGATCATTACCAACTGGGATGGAATTACTTCTCTTTCGAAGCCATGTCTGATCATCCAACTTGGCTTCCAACTCTTGGACTTTGGATCTCTCCAAAAGGAGCTCCATTTTTAGATCATCTAAACGTGACAACTTCTCTCGAGCCTGTTCTAATTCTTCTTTGATGTCATCACATTTGGCAAGTTCATTCTGCAAGCGGTCTACCTTCCAGATTTCTTGCTTCAATGCATTTTCTACTTCTTCTACCTTGGCCATCCTTGACTTCATAGAATGCAACTCCATTTTCATTGAGATAGCCGATGCTGAATCTATACTCATCTTCTGTTGAAGACTTTCGATGATTTGATTTGCTGCTGCTAATTCCTCTCGAAGTGATTCTTCTGCGTTTTTACCCGATACTAATTGCCCTTTGACAAGTTGTAGCTCCTCCGATATTGTATCTCTTGCCTTTTGCTCGTGTTGTAACTGTTTTTCTAGCTCTTTAATTCTCTCGACTTCTGCTGATATCAGCTTGTTAAAGTTTCGTTCCATCTCTTGAGCAGTCTCTCGTAGCGAACGTTCATTTTCAAGATCTTCTTTCAACTGCTGCATGTCTCTCTGGCAATTCTTTCGGAACTGAGTTTCATGCTCCAGCGTTTGGCGCGTAGATGCAAGTTCACATTGGATCTGCTGATAATGTACTTCACATGATTTTCTGGCGCTTTTTTCTTGTTCAAGTCGTTTCTTGACTTCTATCAACTCCTGTTGAGGCGAAGACTGGCTATTCTTCTGCACAGAAAGATTATGTTCTTTCTTATTCATTGAGATTGACGTGTCCCTCTTTTTTGTGTTAGTTGTAGGCTTTGGTTTAACATCATTTCGTTTGAGAATCATGACAGACGATCCACCTTTTGGTTCAACTGCAGAAGGAGCAGGTTCAGGTTCTTTTGGTGTAGGTTTCGTGACAGCACGAGATTTATGCTTGCATTGCATCACAGAAGTCTCCGGTTTAGCAACAAGAGGACCATCGTTTTTCAAAAGGGTCGTCTTCTTTTGGTGTCGTTTGTTCTTCGGCTTGGATTCGGTGTCGACGATGATGCTCTCCGGTGGCTTCGCTTGTGGATCCGATGCATGGATCGCCACCTTCGCCGCAGCAGCAAGCTGCAAGATATCGATTCCACCATTCACTCCTCTTCCTATATGCGCCATGTCGAATCTTGCCGGCTTATCCGCTGCGGCAAGAATATGTATTGTGTTCGGTATTAGTGTGAAGTGAAAGGGGTTCTCGCGTAGGATAGCTATGGCGGCTTGCGGTCTCTCTCCTCTCTCCTCTCTCGCTTGTCGTCGTGGGCTTCACCAGCTTCGTGGGCCTGTGGTCTAAGAGAGTGAGCCAACCAGCGAATCGACAGATTACAAACAATAGAGAGAGAGAGAGAGAGTTTTGAATGGCCACCGAATGAAAGGAGCCGATTTAACAGGTAAGACTCACAGTAGGAGCGCTTCTTTCCTCAACACTTTCGTTGGTGCAGCTAAAAATGAAGCCAAGAGATGCATAAAACACTTTCAGTTCTTACTAAGACTTATTCAATTGCAAATCTTCTAATCCAGCAACAGAGGAACGAACGTCTCCACTAGCATAACTCCAAACACCACTGCTAGGATCACGTATGAACGTTGATCTCTCCGTCATTCTAGTCTCCTGGCCACTAATGATGGCATTGGTATGATTTTCGAGATATGTTTGGTCTCGTGCACGAAGTGTCACACTAAACTCAATGTATCCCTCATCTTCATTGTCGACGCTCTTCTCTTCAGGCCCAGGCTCCAACTTGACAAAATCAAAGGAGTCAAACATTCCATACTTGTTCAAGGAATTTGCCCAATCCACTTTATTTTCAAGGAAGTCTCGGCACGTCTCATGCGTCGATTCAATAACGTACGGAATTAGTCTCCAAGCGAATGCAGTATACCTCGACCGCAATACATCCGTAGTAGTCAGAGCTAGACGCTCACCTCGGTGCAATGGCCCGCAGCACTGTCCATATAATTTCTTCGTGTCCGATTTACCACCGCAAGGACAGGGTTGATTATCCGCGTCAACTGGCACGCGCGTTCGAAATCTGGCGATAGTTTCTTCGTATGTCAAAGCTGGTGGTGGCGGCGCCCCAAAGCCTTTAGGTGTACGTGCAGTATTGGATGACTTCTTTTTAGGATTTTTCTTTCCAGCGGCAGCAAGGCTTGATGGGTGATTTCGATGCTGATGGGTTGGGGTAATAAAACCCAGCACATGATGGTAGAGGGAACACATCAATGAACAAGTAAGGATAGTTCTGATAGTTTGAATTAGCATGGCTTCGGAGTCACTTGCTGGTGATGTAATTGTGCTGATATGGAGTAGTGTGGCTCTGACACAGGAAGAGAGAGGCAGAGAGAAAAAAATGTGTGATGGGCGAATTACCTGTCAGTAAATGAAAAATTAGCTTACTACTACACGAGAACTTTGGATCATAAAGGTGTTGTGGGCGCTCATTAATGAGTGTCTAGAGCGCTGGCAGGCCACATATAATCAAATGCCCAATGCCCACCATCCTTTTCAAAGCGTCTTTATCCTTATCCTTGTAACCCAAACAATGGGAAGAAGTAGGCCAAATGTATCGACCCATTCCGTCACATCTCAATCAAGTACAATTGAGGTGCACGTCTTTGAACCGCATCAATCGGCGGGAACAAACAAAGATTCGTGCGATATAACAGGAACAATTGTGACAGTCCATCCATGGGCAACTCTCGGTGGCGGCGAGCACAACACAATCGGACTCGCTAGATATATCACATCTCAGACTGAATCGAACCAGAAGTGGCGAGTGATATCTTTCACACTTCAATCAACTCCAATATGGCGAGGTGGAGCAGTGTGGGGCATTTTGTCAAAGCATAGCTATGAAGTTGAGCAAATTGTAGATGTTACTAAGTGGGCAATGAACACATATGGACCAGTGGTTCTGTTGGGTTCATCTGCTGGTGCTCCAATGGCTGGAAGTTCAATGGAACAGCTATTACAGGATGGAAGTTTCAAGGATAAATTTATTGCGTATGTTGCCTTGGGATTCACCTTTGGAAAGTTTGCTTCATTAGGGTTTGGTCGACACTTCTCAGCGGTGATTTCAACTGGTAATACACATCATTCATTGTGTGGAACTGATCAAACCTCAGATACTATCATAGTGCCACCACCTAAACTATTTATTATGGGCGAGAAAGATGAATTCACAACCGTTCCTCAGTTGGAAAAAGCAGTTGCAAAGATGAAAGCAAGTTGCGGCAGTTCGAGGATCGATACTAGAGTTGTAGCAAATGTAGGCCACTTTGAATTGGAAAGCCCAGGCTACGATCCATATGTGTCAAAGCTAGTCTTGGAATGGTTAGAGGATGTGTTGACGAAGACTGAGAGTGGGTGAAGATGCACATTACACACAATATTATTCCAGACTATTCCAGATATTAATTCCACCATTATTACAAACTACATGATATTTTTTACTGAGCTTTCCAGGTTCGCAATTTTAATCTCTAGCGGATGGCCTGCCAGGATCTCAATCTCTTTAACTTGACGTAAAAGCTTCTGCGCCTTCTTTGGTTTGTTTTGCCACACAGCAATCAATCCTAGATTGGTTTTCAGTGCTGCAACATCCATTCTATAGGTCCACAAATCGTCAAGACTAACAAATGATTCCAGAGCATCCTCCATTTCGAACTTTGCAGCATCGATGATTGTCTTTGCCTGATCTTTCTTCCCTTTCGGTAGTGCCTCGGCTTCTTCCAAAAGGATAACAGACAGATTCGAGCTCTGTCTCAACGTGATTGGATGTTTGTCACCCAATTCTGACTTGTAAGCTTGAAGGGATAGCTTAGCAAAGTTCTTTGCTGATGGGATATCACCTTTCTTTTGATACACTCTGCTGATACAGCTCCAAATCTCAGCCATGGAGGTTTCTTTCTTTCCCGAAAAGTCAGGTCGTGACAAGTCTTCTAACACATTTTGCAACTCATCGATCGCGGTATCATATTGGCCAACCTCAAAATAAGCCATTCCAATTCTTTTCTTGGCCCGAACTACCATTGGGCTTAACTCGTCTTGGCTGGAAAATAGTTCAATAGCTTTGTTATAATATTTCAGGGCATTTTCTAATCTGACATCCGCCTGATCCGTATCAGCCATGACCATTTGACCCAAAGTAATGTATGTCGATCCCTTGATGTCATCTGGTGCTTTTGACCGACGGCCAGTCAACTCCTTAAGGATGACCCGTGACTCTTCTACATCACCCATTTTTTCTAAAAGCAATGCTTTGTTGTAGAGCGCAGTGTAGAATTCGTAAGATCCCTTCATTTTCTTTGTATTGAGTATCTCATTGTAGCATTTGATTGCCTTGTCAGAATCACCTCGCGCCGATTTAACATTTGCCAAGTTCAGTAAAATGTTCGCTCTCATTTCGGCATTATCCCCACCTTCTGCATCGACCTTCTTGAGGGCATCATTGAATGATTTTAATGCTAAGTCGAGCTTGTTGTTGTCAAAATAGAGTCGGCCTGCTGAATTATGAATTGTGATTGCGTTGATTGGTGAGTTGTCAACTTTTTTCATCTTCTCCAGTAGTTTACCATATTCTTTCATTGCTTTAGCAGAGTCGCCCATGGCATGGCTTGTCGCAGCAACGCCCCAGGTCGATTCAAACAAGAATTTGTTCGTCCCGTTGTACATAAATTTGCGAGTGTCCAGAGCTTTTGACAGTAAAGGAAGAGCATCTTGATAGTTGCGTTTGTAAGCAAGTAGACATCCAAGGTTGTGCATAGTTTGCCCCTTCAACTCATCACTCTTGGGCATGGTATTGAGCTTTTCTAACTTCATCTCGAAGCACCTGATAGCTTGGTCGAATTTGCCAAGCTTAAGATGTGCAGCAGCGAATGTATCGAGTGCTAGCAGATGATCAGCATCACCGATATTGTCGCGAACATCAGCCCCTCGATCTTCTTTTACCTGAATGTACTTCTCCAACGTATGTGATGCCTCTTTATACTTTCCAAGTGTCACTAGAAGAGCCCCCTTTTGGATCAAGGCTGAGTTGTAAGACTGGGTAAAGATCCCCTCCTCTCGAGCTATCAAAGGTAGTACTTCATCGTACTGATCATGAGCCTCCTGCAACTTTTCCATTTTGCAATAACACACGGCTCTCATCTGGCAACATCGAATCAAAGGTGCCATACGGTTCGTAGGCATGAGATCCATAGATCGTACTCCCTTGGTCAATCGCTTCATCGCGTCAGAGAGTACCACCACGCTTTGCTCGTAGTTATTCAGATGAGTGTAGCAATACGCCACCATCATCAACTGCTCACAAGTCGGCACAACCTTGGATTCCATGTCCAAAAGCTGGTGAACACGGTTTCTATGTTCAATGGAAGCTTCCCAGTTTTCATCTTTTTCTTCTTCTTGAGCCAAGAGTTTATGTCCTTTGATGCACCCTCGTGTACATTGTGCCAGGGTTCTGCCGGGGTCATCTTCTTGTCGCAGCAGGGCGAATGCCTCCTCATAAGCATCAGTGGCTACTCCAACCTTTTCATCTTTCATGGCGCTTTCAGCTACTCTCATTATATAGTCAACCATGAGAGCACGAAACGATGCATCCTTCATTCCAGGACTATTCTTCAGTTGAGAGAGATGATTGAGAGCTGTGCGATGGTTGTTACGTTCTAAGTGCTGCATTGCAACTTCGAATTCTTCAACACATTCTTCAGTAATGAGACCTGCACACAATGACTGGGCAAGCTGACCTCTTGCATGAAACAGATCATCCACAGCATCAAAGGTTTCTCCAATTCCCTCCAATATATCTCTGCCGAATGTTGTAAGCTTATGTCTACCTTTCCTCACAATAGCGACTGGATTGAAATCATCTTCACTAGACGAGCTGCTCTCTTCTACTTTTGGTTTGGCTGCAACAGCTGCGGCACCAGCCCCAACAGCAACACCAGCACCCACAGCAAATGCTGCCCTATGTCTCCTCTTATCCATTTTCATACCGTCAAGACTAGACGCACCCCCTCGCTGTCCATGATGTCTCTCTCTCTTCTTCCTCTCCCCATCAAACGACTTGGGTGCCGGAGGTAATGGAGCAGCCCTATCAGCACCCTGTCTCAAACTGCTTCTTTTCAATCCTGCTTCCTTCACCTTCTCTTCGATCCTTTCAGTCATCTCAGCCACCTCATCGGGGGAATCTTCTTGATCAAGTCCACGTAAAAGTCGCCTAGCCTCTTCGTAATGATCCATGGCCAATGCCTTGTCACCCGTTGGATTATCTACGTAACAATCACCGAGTTTCTCACGAACTCCAGCAATACTATATAGTGTATCGTTGGAATATTGCTTGGAATCATGTCCATAAAGTCGGATGTAGCAATAGAGAGAATGCTCTAGATTTTCTTGCGCCTTGATATAGTCGTTTGTTTTCAGGTAGACCAAACCAATGTTGTACCTTGCTTTGGAATCCTTGAGTAGATTCTTTGTTTCAGCGGATGTAGAAGTGTGAGAGCGAGATGCTTTGGACGGGGTCTCTATCGATCCTCGCGAACGGACCGAGGGACTGTCGGCTGTTTGATGTGTCTTACTTGATTGATGGGAATCAGACCTGCCTTTCTTATCGACCGGGCGAGACTGCTTCTTCTTAGGAGGCGAACCTATTCCCATTCGATTGAGTAAACTGCCCTTGCTTCCTGAACTGGCAGTAGATCGATCATCTGCCTTTCGCCCACGGAGGAACTTGGAGGTAAACTTTGATTTAGAGTGCGTGGATTCATGTGAGATTTCGGAGACCGTGTCGGATTTATCGTGGTGGACGTAGCGACCTGTGGCGGAGCCTCCATCGGAGGAGTAGCCATCTCGCCTGCGGTGGTGTCGTGTTCTTGCCATTGTTCAAAGTTCGAAGGATGTTTATGTGTCTATTACGATATTTGCAAAACGACACTTGTGCACTCAACGGCACACTCAAAATAGAACTACTACCCCACAGAGATGCGAGAGCGAACGCAGTTGTTTGGCAATACTGGCTGCGCGGATTGAGCTGTGAGCTGTCGCTTGGTTCTTGGGCCGACGGCGGACGGCCGTTTTGCTCTTGCTCACTTTTCTACCTTTATGTCATCTCAACGGACTTTGAGCCACGACCAGCTCTCTATTATGATGCGATGAGAGAAGATACAGCCAACTCAACGAATACAACGCAATAATACCTGAATTACTATGAACACTATGCTGTAGTGCTATTAATGAGACTTGAATAGTTCTCAAATTCATCAACTGGTACAGATCGACCAGCACGTTTCTTCACAAGAGCTATACTCCGTTCCTCTTTGGTCAACTGGATATCCAACAAATCAGCAATGCGATTTCTCGATTCAATGATGCAGCGAGTTTTGTCATGTTCTTCGTGCCACACCGTATTCAACAGGAGATTGGTGGCTTCTTCTAGATGTTGATGGTTGGTAAACATTGTTTCTCCATCGACAGACAGCTTGGCAAAAAGTTGCTCTGCTGCGTATCGCCGCACTCGTGGGTAAGGGTTTGCCAGCATTGTCATCATGAATGGAAGCACCTTTTGCTGCAGCTGGTAAAAATGAAAGTAAAAGTGAAACTATACATGAGACCAACAAATGACTTGAATGGACGGTATACACAGCAGCAATGATCTCACCGAATTGATGGTTTCCAAGTCTGGCTGCAGTAGATTGAGAGCAACTCCAGCAATTGCCAAGAGTCTCTTGACATCGGTGCATCCTTTCGTCTCCTCTGAAAGACCAACGAGCAGTTTGTTGACGAACTCGCCATTTCTCATACTAAGCAATTCGTCAAGGTAGCCATGCGTTGAAAGTTTGTCCAATGTCGCAAGGAGAGGCATCAATACTCTACCATTGTGTCTATGTGTACTGAGCAGTCCCAGAAAGACTGATTCGAGAATATTTAGCTGTGTTTGTAAACTGGTTGTAAGACAAAACACAGCCGGACTTACCTTCACCCATTTGAACGATTCTATGTGTGGCTTTGGCATGTCTCAATTCTCTGATCCATTCGAAAAGTGCTACACAGGAGCTCTTGGAGACACTCTCCGTCAACCCTCCAACACTGATAATAATTCCAGACAAAATAGGTACCAAGAATCCTTCAATGTTGATCGCACATATAAGTAACGGGAATGTCACTGCTGGATTTGACCAATTCTTGGGCTGCCCATTTAGCTTCAAAGCACGCAAAAGCATGCGACGGTACGGGACGAATGGAAGCCTTGGAGAGTCGCTCGTTAAAAGTTTCTCAAGGCATTCGCCTGCCTGGTTTCGTACTGCATCTAGTTTTTCGCCGAATTGCTTCAATAATGCGCTTAGTATTGACGTACACAACGCCTCGTCAAACATGCCGATGTTGTCAGTACCAGTTGCTGTTAACATATCCGTTGATGAGCGATTCGAAAAATAGGAGAGTCGTTCTGCGAATGACGGAACGATTGCCTCTCGATCGACCGTTTGAGAATTGGTCGTGGCTTGATAAGTTGAACCAGGGAATGCTGTCGAGGCATTAACAGCCAAAAGCGCTAGCGTTTCAAGCCCTTTCATTGCTGCTATGCGCGACCATGATCCAACGTCGCCTCGTCTATCCATGTTATAATCTTCCATTGAGTCGAGTAATGTCTCAAATACTCGCGATACTTGCTGTCTGGTCAGAGGATAGATTGGTGATGATTCTGCAGTACAATCAGACTTGCCAATGCCAACTGTTTGACATACATCGACCAATGCCGAAATAGCGTTGCGCCGCGTCTCTGCATCTCCTTCACCCCCTACTAAGCAATCTTTTCCCGCGGCAGTGCAAAGGCAGTTTAAAATAGAATCAAGTACACGTTGACTGGGTGCCAGAAGTTTGCTGGGAAGTGCGCCAAGCGCTAGAGCGAATCCACGAGTTGCAGCTGGGTTGTCGTCAGTTTTCACAATCGAGATATATTTATCCACTACTCGACCCTGGAGGCGTTCAGATGGACCATCACTTCCGACGGGGAAATAGTTTGTAAGGAGTGCTTTTAGTCCTTTGGCTGCAGCCTGATGAATCTCTTCGTTTGGATGCGCAAGGCAAGCATCGATTGAATCCAACAGTCGAACCTGTAGGTAAAAATAGTTGGACGATGTAACGAAAACGACTCTAGAAAAAACACGTGTTCAGCTCACCTGCTGTCTAACCGACATTGGAATTTTGGTAGAGGAGATGCATTCGATCATTCGACATGCTGCAGATCGCATGATTTCTCCTCCGCGTCCTCTATACAGACGTGCTTTTTCAATAGAAGGCACCAGTTCAACAATGGTCGATTTCATATCACCATCTAACGTATTGTCATCGTTCACCAAGTCTAGATTTCCAAATGCAAGGATCATTTCAGCCGCACCAAGCAGTGCTCCATGTCTCACCGCAAGGTCATCGCTGAAACTTTGTTCAAGAAGCTTTGGCAAGATCTCCTTAGAGCAATAATGGGCATTCAAATGAGAGATCCGAGCAAGAGATCGTGATGCCAGTGATCTAATCTCAATATCCCAGTGATTTAGTTTGACATTTGACAAGTGGTCGATGATTGGCTTTTGATACTCATCAAACTTAGCTATTTCCAAGGCAATATCTAAGTAAGCATCACTGCGATTACCTATGGAGAAGTAATCGGCAGCAGTAAGAATTGCAATGCCATGTTTGAAGTTGTCCGCCCCTTGCCTGAAAATAGTGTGGTAAACAAATGATTTCAGTTGTGCAAAAATAAGCAGTCGCCATCGCACATGGTGGAACTCTTACCTGCCAACAGATTCTTGAAAGGCTGCACTTGCCGCTCGTCTACAATTAACTTCTCTATCAAACAAGCTAGCCAGCACAAGTGCTACACTCAGTTCCTTCACATGAGGACTGAGAACCTCAGGCGAATATGCCCTCGCGAAAGCCCAGCAGGTGTAGCATGCAGAATCTCTCACGTGCGAACCTACGCTATGCTGACCTCGTCGAACATCATACCCAATAGCCTGGACTACGATTGGGACCGCCTCATGAAGTCTTGCAGGTAAGAGCAAACCTCTCCTAGCAAGTTCAGCAAGGCACAAACAAGCGCCATGCCAGCTGCGATCTCTATCGTGGTCGGAGCACAGTTGTAACAGTGCATCCAGCACATCATCAGCACATATTGCGGGTAAACGTTCTGTCAATCGTCCAATGCCTTTGGCAGATGACCACCGAACAATGGTAGATGGGTCGGTCAAAGATCGAAGCAGTTGATCCATGGCATCTTCTACTTGATCCGGTATCAAAAACATCTCGTCTTTGTCACGAGCTCCTTCCTCCTGTTTCGCTTCAGTTGACTTTGTTTCAGTTTGTTTGGCAACAGAACTCAACAGATTCTCCAGCAGACTCCTGCGTCCTCTTTGATACCTCCACGCAGCCACCCTGGGAGGCAGATACGCACACCCAATCCTTGCAAACAATTTGACGAGTAACTTTCGCAACAGCATTGAACCTATTGAACCTTCTGCCACAAGAATAGCCTGTTCCCATAACAACTCTATGCCATGAAGTTTTTGTTGAGTCGACAGAAGATTAGACCGATGTCCAGATTTGAATATTGCTGCTAATGTTTGCAATATCCCCATGATTAGGAAGACTGAGGGCTGCTGCTCAGGAATTGGCAATGTCATGTGCAATTCCACTTCGTCTCCTGTATGAAAGTCATGATTTGTCCCTGTTCGAAACCAATACATGATTGTAGCAGACCAAATTACAAATCCCTCAAGATCATACTGTTCCAAGTCAGGGCGTGACAGTAGACAAGCAAGGCAAGCCGCAGCTGCTTCCCTTGTCGGACCCGAATCATTCAAATGATAAACAGATGTTGACAAAATTGATTGCACTAGAGTCATAGATGTTGCTGCATTTTCATCTGTACTCAATTTGGATGTCTCTAAAGAAGAATCGATTGTATGCAAGTCAAAAGGAACCAGGCTAATAATACCCAACCAATTCAGCAATGAATAGATTGATTCCCAGATTTTAGCCGACTCCATGCTTTCATTGTATTGTATCTGCTCTAACAGGTGCATCTCTGATGTTTTCTTGCTGTTGTTCTCCCCATCGCTGCCTCCGGACTGTGAGTCCAATCCAATGCATTTTGACTCCATTTCCAAGCAGCCAAACCAACGCAATATACTCAATACAGGCTCTACATCCGAAACTTCATGAGGCAATAACCTTTGAATGAATTTTCGCCCACGTACTTTGGACAAGGCGTAAATAGCCGAAAGGAGATGCATCAACGTGTCCAATTTCACAGTCGGAATGTCATCGTTTTGACTACTACCATCACTATGGATTATCTGCGAACTGATGCCGCCGTGCTGAAATAAAAACACCTCGTGAATAATCTCTCTGGCACTCAAACTAAGTTTGGAAACCATACCTTCCAAATATGGATCGAGTAGTGTGGGACATTCGAGATATTTATCCAATATGGTGCGCAGTTCTGCCAATGCTTTTGCATTTTTCTCGGTGACGGCTGTTGCTGCTGTTTCGCTGTCGGAGGGTTGGCAAGAGGCACCGCCGCGAGAGAGAATTGAGATTAGTTCCGTGACTTGATCGTGCTCGATGAAGAAGGAGGTGGAAAAGGTTGCGGTGTTTTGCTGCGGCTCCATTTTGATGGGATGTCTTCTGCATGCAGCTGCTGCGGTCTGCGTTGACGCTGTCTCAAGCAAATAGTTTCGATGCAACAAGCAACGACTTCGTCATTCCATCGAGCTTTGGTGCCGAGGATGAAGAGGTAGGTATGAAAGAGGAGAGAGCTATTAGCAGCAATCGCTACCTGGAGCCACAGCGAGAAGCGAGAAGCGAGAGGAGAGTCTTTCATTTTCGAGAGTCGATTTTACCTTTTGAGCCCAATATTATTCCAGTTTCCACCTCTCAACCACGCTGCAACAGCCACCGAACGCCCGGCGCCCTCCACCCTGCACCTCTCCTCTATCCTGCCTCTGCTACGCTCTACAGAGAGAAAGGGAGAGCTCTCTAGACAAGCTTTTACGCGGTGTTTGTATTGAGCTAACACACTGCATGAACTTCATTTGCAGGGTCATCGTCATCTCTGATCTCTGCCTTACAACGTTAGCTAGCCTATCAGCAGCCTAGCCATAGTTCAACCATGAAGTTTCACAAACTGAATCTCGCAGCCCTCCCAGACAATCTGTACAACAATCAAACTCACGTCAAGAAATGGCTGGAACTGGTGACCTCAAGCGAGGATGGGTTCGCCCCCAATTCATTGAACCAAGTTCAACCTGTTGAACGAGACGTTGAAATTGAACGATTGGCAGGCATTGCATTTTACATGCTTGGGAATGTTCTTCCTTTCGCACTTCCGCCCCTTCTGATTTCAACTTTATTTAGTGAGACTGGTGCATTTATTCTGAAGTTTGTATTGGGATACTTTACAATATTGTACACAGGTAAGTGCTCTGGAACCTTGCTGGAACTTGTGTGAACAAATCAACCAGAAATGGATCTAATGTGGCTGTGAATCTTTAATATACAGTCACCAAGTACTACAACGGCAAATTCATCAAAAAGTACAACCGGCCGAGTGATTTGTCTCCAATAGATACAAAAGATAATCAGTATCTGCACACGGAGCGCAATAATCAAAAATATCTGTCTGTTCAATTTGTTTGGCCAGATACATTGCAACGTCCGGCTTTCGAGAACCAACCCATGATTTTCTGTGCTATCCCTCACGGAGTAGCACCCATGGGGATAACTGCGTATCCATTCTGGTCCAAATTGTTTAATGATAAGCTGTGCCACTGGACTTGTGCACCTGTTATATTGAAAATTCCAATCCTTCAAAAGTGTGAGTCCTATTCATATCTAAAAGCATTGTCATATTGAGTTAACTGTGAACTTGGTTCTTGACTCAAATGACAACATCCAAACTATACATCATGATGAATCTACCTTGTTTTGCCATACCAGACATGAAAGGAATTGGGTACATTCCAGCAAAAGCCAGTAATATTTCCGATACACTCACCAAGAAGGAAGAGAACGTTGGAATTATTTTGGATGGGATTGCAGGCATGTTTCAGAGTCACGACGAGATGGCATATGTCAAGAAGAGAAAGGGAATTGTAAAGATTGCGTTGAGGTGCGGAGTACCATTGGTACCAGTATACGGATTTGGGCACACGTCTCTCGTGAGTATTTACTGTTTGAGTATTTGTAGCATCATCAGAATGATTGTTCTTATTGAAGTCATACTTGTAACAATTTTGATGATGCATTGCAGTGGAAAGTTGTAGTAGATCCTTTTGGCTTTCTCGAGGCACTCAGTTTGAAGCTAGATGTAAGCCTAACTCCATTCTTTGGTCGGTGGTTTTGGTTCCTTGGACCGCCCGTCAGGGTTCCTATATGCATTTGCATGGGAGATCCGATTAAATGTCCTAAAGTTGAGAATCCCACGCAAGAAGAAATTGACAAATATCACGGATTGTTGGTCAAAGGTTACGAGCAGGTATTCGAGCAACATAAGAAAGCATATGGTTGGGGCGACAAAGTTCTCAAATTTGTGTAGAATAATATTCATATTTCAAGTCCAAATGTCATTCAAAGTATGTGTCCCATTTCGCATTCAGTAGATGATTTAGTTTGGAAAACCTCTCATGGTTCTGCTCGTACCAGTTATCTAATCGTTCTGGCATGGGTGGTAGAGATGGTAAGAGAACGATAGAACCATCATCAAAATGTTCGATATTTCTGCACAAAGATCTTTGCTTGGTATTTCGCATCATGATATATTCTTCTAAAGCTTCTGCATTGCCTTCACCAAAGCTCATTGCATTCCCATCTTGATCGTTGCCTCCATTTCCAGTACCACTATTGATAAAAACAACAGCATCCACGCTGTACCCTCGATTCCACAACGCCTCAAGAGTCGATAAAGTGACGCTGATTCCACCAAGCTTACCATCCCCAACAAACACAACAGGTATATGAATTGGTGAGTATAGATCTGCTTGTGTGGACCATCCCAAACGATTTCCAGCTGCCGAAGCATTGTCAGGTGACCACGACGAAGGACTCAGTGCCCCGCCTGCGGTTTCGATGATTGTGGTAGAATTCATAGATGAGGACTGAATCAGTTTCATTGATTCAGTGAGAGAAAGAGTTATTTGCTCGTCACTGACAGGCAAATTTTCCCATCGGCTAGCAAGATGAGGTGATGCAGGAGTCATCCACGTGAACAAAGTCTTGCAAGTAATGTTGGATTGAGACTGACTGTCGTGCCTTACAACAAATGATTCATCCGATCCACCACATTGGAGAGGTTTGATGTAGTTTACAGTACCGGAATCCGTAGCAGCAGCGGCTGCGCGCACTAATCCAGTCTAGAGAAAAAAGACAACGAACTTGAGATCGATGACATTTTGACATCATTAATGAAAGCAACCTGACCTACCGACACTACTGATTTTCCTACATCAGTATTCGCGCCAAAGACTAAATGCGTCCGATGCTTAGGGTGAAGTGCGAATTTGCTGATTGTTTTAGACGCCATGGTTGAGTTGAGAGGAAGAAAGGGAGGGGTCTACTCCTCGCCCCACAATGCTTTTAGCCTCAAAAGGTAAAAGGCAAGATATCTTTCTAAGATTATTGGCATAAACATATTACCTTTATATCAAAAAGAAACATTGATCTTCCATCATCCATCCACCTCCATCCACGCACCGACATCATGGGCAAAAACAAGAAGAGAAAGCAAGACAACAGCGCGAATGAGCAAGCCGCTACACCTCCATGTCACTCTTCTACCAAGCACATCTCAAATCCTCTTGAGAAAGCTCAACAATCCTTCCTAAAGTCACTACCAGCAGACACTCGCTTGCATTTCTTCTCACCCAAGCATGTAACACCACATCAACGAGCAGAAATCTGGGAAAACCAGGCTGATCTAGGCGAGAAGCTGGTCAACAAATATGCTTGGGCTACACCAGATGCACGTCTACTCAAAATATTTCAACACTTTAGTCCAATCGTTGAAGTAGGATGTGGATCAAATGCGTATTGGGCACGATGGATGCATGATTATGGAGATGTTGATGTGATTGCCTTTGATGTCAGTCTTGAGAGTGGGGGTAAGATTAATGCAAAGGATAACAAGAAGAAAAAGAAGAGCAAAGATTCTGGAGGTACCAAGATGGGTGGGCTGACTATTCGGCAAGGAGGGCCTACTGTACTCTCGCATGATCCAGATACCCGAGATCGGACTTTGTTCTTGTGCTATCCAGATGAAGAAGAATACAAAGAGAGTGATTCAGAGGATGAAGAGGACAGATACAACGGAAATGATATCAATGATTCGAAACCAAAGTCGATGGCAGCAGCCTGTCTTGAGCATTTCACTGGCTCGACAATAATCCACGTGGGTGAACTATTTGGTGATACACTTGGTTTAGACCAGTCACCTTGGGGTCGGTCCTCTTCATGCGAGTTTCAAGAACGTCTAGCTGCAGAGTATCATTGCATTCTTAAGATGAAGTCACAAAACAATTGGCTCCATGTGAGAGACACACTGAGCGTGTGGAAGAGAAGCGAGACATGCGCAATGGTCTATGAGAATGATAGCGACGGCGAAGATGAAAGTGCTGAGGAAGATCACTACAAGTACATCCCGCCAGAAGAACAGCTGCCCTTTGATGTGGCAGCTCCTTGTGTTGCTCATTTGTTGAGCAGCTCAGGACCAGATGTGAAGCTGGATCAGTGTGGAAAGACAAATGAAGTGAAGAAAGATGTAGATGTCCAACAGAAGCCAGCCAAGAAGAAACAAAAAAAGAATAATGAAAGAAATCAAGATGATGTCATTCCAGGAAGCGTGTGGTAATCATTAAACTGAAAATGCAGGCATTACCAATATAAATGGGCAAATTTACTGAAAATTAATGCAGACACAATAATCCGTCACATCCATCCAATGTCAGCATTTCAACTCTCCAACATCTTTTTCAGGCTACTCATCAGTAAATCAGCTTCAGCCTCAGTCTTGACCTTAAACGAAAAACTCTCCAGGGCCCTCCCAGTCTCCTCCCTCTTCGGATTTGGTGCATCCAATTTGACCGTCTTATCCGAAGTACGTGTCACCTTACACTCAGGTACAAGTGCAGTATTGAGAATGACTGTAGTCCCCTTACTACCCGCCGCAGTCTCATGTCTTTGAACCACGCGCGGTTTGCCATTCGCACCACCAGCTGTTCCTAACATTTTAGGCTGTAGAACTCGGACTGGACCAATTCCTCTAGATTTCCACTCCATTTCAATCTTGTCACCGTTTCTTTGTTCATTCTCTTCCTTCTTCTCGTCATTCTTTTTGAGCTCCATCCGTCCCGAAGTAGATGGTACAGATGGGACATTCTCCCCCTGTTCTCCTTTGGCTTCTTCAGCATCATCCACAGGGGAGAGTTTATATACCTTGGCTCGGACTTCGCAGACCAAATCTTCATTTTGTTCGCCATTGTTTACTTCTGTATGTTTCATGATGATTTTTTCAGTGGTGGAAGTCGAGGCTGTAAAGGTTCCCTCGCTATCTGGTTTTGTTGCCGTATCTTCTTTGTCAGTTTTTTTGTCGACATTACCGAACCCATTTGATTTCACCGCACCACCAAATCCAGTAGAGGCAAATCCTGAACCAAAGGTCGGTTTTGAATTGTCATCTTTCTTATCTTCCGCGTCAATCTTGGGTTTGAGTGCCCCAAATCCATTGGAGACTGCTCCAAATCCCGAACCGAAGGTAGCAGCCGAGCCGAAGGTTGGCACCTTGGCTGACGATCCAAAGACAGACAGCGCAGGAGCTTCTTTCTTGCCATCATCTTTCTTTTCAGGAGCAACCAATTGAACACTTCCAAACACCCCCCCTCCCGTACTGCTTTCGCTCTTCTCCCATTTCTTGCTAACCTTGACGATCTTTCGTGCCTTGAGCACATCTTCACTGGCTCTTTTAAAGGGATCGCTGCGTTTCTCGCCCTCGTCGTTTAGTTCACCATCTTCGTCGGAGCATTCGCCTTCGGGATGATCGTCTTTGTTTAGTTGGATGTTCGAGCGGCGTTTCTTTTTGGATTGCTCTTCGGCTTTGGGAGCGAGTGATTTGATGGTGCTGGCGTCGAGAGCTGGTGCGGGTGAGTCTCCAGTTTTTTCGCAGGCAGAGGTTTGTGTATTGGGAGTTTCTTGATCTTTGGCTGCTGCCGTAGAGGCTTTTTCGTCAGTTTCGGACGCCATGGTTTATTGCTTTAGGCTTGTTGCTTGGGTACTACATTTTCCAGTTCAATTCATTTGGACTTTTAAAACGCCATTTTCATTTGGCCCATAGCGTAAGGCCAAATGGCCGTAGTAAAACGCCATTTGGCCGAAAAAAATGCCGATTGGCGCTTCTACGTAGTTTGCTAGCTATTTTCTTTCCCGCCCAATCTTTCTCT
>JALLPI010000137.1:0-30725 GCA_036939935.1 Cyclotella atomus | reverse complement strand
TAGAAGTAAAGCTCATTCTGAGCTCATAATTTCCACTTTTCAATTCTGTTAACGCGTCTACCTACTATCGTTACACTACCCGCGTTAGTGCCATTACGCCTAATAGCTCACGACACTTTGTATACGACAGTGTTTGAGGTCAGAAAATTGTTGGTCTTTGCTTTTGAATTTGCTAACTTTTATATAGCACTTAGTGAGTTGCCAGCCTATATTTCCCAGTTAGAAAATACGAGGAAGATCTTTGTGAATATTTGAAATTTATTTATCATGGCTATCAAAAGTAAATCTTGTGGATCTTGACTCTGCATTCACAGCCACTAAAGGTTTTCACGAGCTAACTTTACATATTGGATCTTCCTTTGAATCTCCTTCATAGTTTTCCCCTGTTTTGCCTTAGCAATCAAATCAAAGTATGGTTTTTGTTGCACGTATGGTCTCATTCCAAACCGAGGGCTGCCATCCCATTCGACACCCTTTCGTTCCCTGTAAATCTTAGCTACATCTCCTTTCTCGAACAATTCTTCTCCATCTGCAGTGTATGTTATAGTCCCTCCTCCGATGACAACTGGATGCTCTCCTAGTTGCCATGCGCATTCTTCGATAGAATATTTAACACCTCTGCCTTTTGCCAAAAAAGCCTCGATGCAAATGTTATTCATCTGCTCTTCGGTAAGACCATGTGATGGTTTCTCTGGCTCTGTTGTTCAGGATTGTTTACTAGCAGCCTTTTCCTTTTTGACCTGTTGCTTCTTGATGAAGTCTTTACAAAAGTCCTTATGCATTGGCCAATGGGCACGTTGGCATTCTTTCGAGCAATATGTAACTTCGTTACAGGGACAGCGGAGCTTACGACCAGTTCTAGGACAAACAGCTTATCCTTCCATGATGCACACCTTAGTATTTATACGTCCCATGAAATCATTGGATATCTCTTCATACTCCGCTTGTGTGAGTTCCCACCCCAAAGCACTTCTTTTCAAGGCAAAAAGATTGGGAAGTCTAAAGTCCATCATGCATGTTTCGCAACACTCCAACGAATGCGGGCCACAGACAGTAGTACCATTAGGGAAGTCTGTGCTTGTCTTTGCACCATCTTCAATGGAACAAAGCATCTTTTGCTCATATGTCACACCGCATTCGTGGCACAGTGCCTAGTCACCTCTACTTCCCCACTGATGAAAGTTATATTCGTCTCTCGGCTTGATCAGTTTGCAATGATAGCACGCACGTGATGCCTCGTCAGAAACTTTTTACAACTCATAGCACAAGCGGCACAATGGCTCTTCCTTCTTCCATTGTTTCGTAGGAAACTGGTCATTGTCGCACTGCTTCTTGCATTGAGCACATGTTTTTGTTTCAAGGGTGTTGTTTGCAGTCCGGGTGCATATGCAACATACCGCGGGTGGTCACGTTTCCACTGCTTCTTTGCGAAATCAGTCTTCATGCCGCTGATGTTGCATTTTGCACAGACCTTTGAGGGATGCTGCTCCGATTCGTTGCTCATTTTTTGATACGTCTAGAGATGTCGATGTTGGTGATGGGTGATGTTGAGGGGAGTGGTGGGATTAGAGCGTGGAAGTGGGTGAGTCCCGCGTCCCGCCATTTTTCAAACAAATCCAAATCCATCACACTTAGTTTTACAATCTCCCTCTCGAGCTAGCTCTGAGCTACAATGATCTCTCCTCAGCGCTTCCTAAACCTACGCCACATCATAACGCTCGCAGGAGCTGCGGCTATATGCTCCCAGTTGATGCACAAGACATGCACAGCCTTATCTCTTCCAGGACACGTAATTGGTCGTCAGTTAAGCCGATCAAATTTTCTCTACTCCTCTGCGTCAGCCGCTTTGCTTGTATCATCTGGGATGGCAAATCCCGAAGCCGCTTGTGCTGCAGAGAAAAAGAATAACAATCCGCGATACCTCGATTCAGAGGTACAAATGACTTATGGGCAAGGAAAAGATGGCAATCCACGGACTCGAGGCATTTTTGTTCGTAGGTTCACTGGTGACTCCACACCGTACACTTTTTCTGCGCCACGTCCAGTTCGATTGGTAAAAGAATGGCCAGATGAGCCTCCTTTCACCAAGAAAGATTTCTTTCGCGCGGATGAGGGTGATGATGAAAACTTTTATACTTTGCCCAGGCTGCAGTTGCTACCCTGACTCAGTATTACCGAAACAATATTCCAAAGGGAAGCTCAATTTTGGATATCTGTTCATCGTGGGTGAGCCACTATCCATTGGAGTTCAAATCAACAATGAAGCGCATTTCTGGTACCGGTATGAATCCATTAGAGCTGATGGCAAATGATCAATTGACAGATTATGAAGCAAGGAACTTGAATATCAATCCAACATTGCCATATGATGATAACACATTTGATGCTGTGACATGTGTGGTCAGTATTGACTATTTGATACACCCAATTGAGGTTCTGAAAGAAGTCAGACGTGTTCTTAAACCTGGAGGGAAAGTCATCATCTCACAATCTAATAGATGCTTCCCATCGAAAGCAATTGCAATGTGGTTAGATATGAATGATCGCCAGCATCTTGAATTGATTAATGGGTAAGGGCTGTGTTCATTATATGATTTTTATTTCCTTCTTCATCTCATCTTATATCTGTTGCTCTTTTGCTCGTCAATGAATCCTTCAGGTACTTGAAGTACGCTGGGTTCGGACCTGCCAAAGCTTTCGATATTCAGGCATATGATCCAGAGAATAAGTTCAATGATCCAATGTTTATTGTTGAGGTAACAAAATAAGAAAGGACACAACAGAGCCAGCGAAACATGTTATGTCACCATGTTGTAGTTGATTTCAATTCTAAAGTTACTAGGTATACATTTGTGTTCAACACTTGAGCTATTAGATTTTCACCTACACGCTTAAGCAACCATGGTAGAAGCAGTGGCACTCTCATACTTCCAGTTGGCAGGAAGCTTACGAGTAGTCCTGTAGTACCTGGCAAGCCTGTGGATACGACTCTCGATGAGAATCAAACGGAACTTGGCATCCTTATCTTGACGATTGCGCTCCAAATGCTTACGAACGGCAACAGCCTTCTTGATAAGCATGTACAAATCCTCGGGGATTTCGGGAGCAAGTCCATTGGCCTTGAGGATACGCACAATTTTTTGTCCGGTGACGGTGTGAACTTGGGCAATGCCGTGAGAGTCACGAAGGATCACACCGATTTGGGAGGGGGTGAGACCCTTCTTGGCAAGCTTGCAAACGTGTTCTTCGACATCAGTGGCGGAAACCTTGCACCATGAGGGTGGGGTGCGTTTGTAGGGTTTGGCACTCTTGGAGATACCCTTTCCTGGTGCGTGCATGCGTCCCATGCTACAGACGCAAAACAACAGATAAAAGCTGTCAGAATTGATGCATAAATTTGCTTACATTGCTGTTCTGTTGCTAGTGATCGATCGACATAGGTGTTGCAATGGCCATGAACCATAATCTCTTCTCCACATCACGAGACAGCTCGTTGACAAAGGTCGTCTGACGAATTACCAGAGACGCAGAGATATGGCCAGGCCATGCAGTCGATGAATCACCCGTGCAGAAGGCAGCTACCCCTCTCCACTTGCGTGGGAGGGACCGACACAACTCACATTGACGGTGTTTTTGGTTAGAACAAGAGGAAAAGAGGGAGGAAACGAAGGAGGATGCTTGACGCAAAAAATATGAGGGGAGGAGGCGTAGGAGAGGGGACTGAGGGGGAACCTTTTCACGTAGGAATAAGTATTATTTCAATGTACCCTTAATTTACCCTGTCTTTGGTCCGTGAGTAAGTAAGGCCGGTAACCATCCATCAAGCAGTCCTCTCTCGCCTCCTCCTCTTCCTGTTCGTCTCGGCTACATTGTTTGTTGAGGTGAGCGCTCGCTCTCCTGTAATCTTTATTGCCAGGCGGCAGTGTTGGACGCTTGCAGTTCTTGTCAAATCAGAACCGTTATTGTCTGTGTGAGGGCATGGGATCGTTCGTAGACCGTCACCGGTCACCGTGCCGCTGATGCCTGGTTTGATCGTCAGTAGGCACGGAGCGGGCGGCTTGGGCCAACAGTCTATGACAGCTTCGTTCATATGTTTGATTCGTCTCAATTCTGACTCTTCTCTTTCCACATCTTTGACAGAAATTAGTACGTAAAAATGGTGAAGCACAACAACGTCATCCCCAACATCCACTGCAAGAAGAAGTATTGCGAGTCTTCTCGTGGTCCCCTCAAAGTCAAGCTTTCATTGAACCAAGCTGGCAAGAAGAAGTCTCGCCGTCTTGCTCGTGCCGCCAAGGCCGCTGCGATTGCACCCCGTCCCTTGAAACTCCTCCGTCCCGCCGTTCATTGCCCTACCCAGCGTTACTCCGCCAAGGTCCGTCTCGGTAAGGGATTTACCCTCGAGGAATTGAAAGGAGCCGGCCTGACTGCACAATATGCACGAACTGTCGGTATTGCCCTGGATCACCGTCGCACCAACCGATGCAACGACTCTCTTGCCCGCAATGTTGCTCGTCTTGAGGAATACAAGAGCAAGCTCATCGTCTTCCCCAAGAAGCGTTTGAGCAAGGTCAAGAATGGTGATTCCAGCAGGGATGAATGCAAGGCTGCCACTCAATTCAGTGGAATCATCCAGCCTCTTTCTAAGCCTGCTCATGAGGTTGTTATGGGAGATGTGCCTAAGCAAGAGGTCAGTGCTTACACTCAGATGCGTGTTGCGAGGAAAGAAACAAGGGTTGCTGGACACCGTATGTCTGTGGCAAACCGCAAGGAGTAAACACCATAGAATGATGAGATTAAATAATGAAATATGTATCAGACTATTATCGTTTTTATTGGCTGAAGTCTCGATTCTGTGTACATGCAATAGTCTCAAGCTCAGACTACTATGATTGTAATCTGTGGTGAAGAAGCTGAGTTAATACTTGCAGTAAGGTTAGAGAATTATTTTCCATGCTCACAAGTTAGCTTAGTAGAGCATTTCACTTTTCAAGTTCTTAAAAAAGTCAAGATTGTGAGAATTATATTGTTTCTCGAGCATTGGCGTGGTACTAAACACCACAGCATTTAGTCTTAGGGTGAAAGGCAATTAGAAGCACTGACTCCAACCTCTCTCTGTTCATCTAGAGAGATGCAAATATTATTGACAACGAAGACAAACGAAGAGAGGATGAAATATGAGTTGTATGTGAGAGCGCAGAGGGGACGGTCATGCGAATTTACGTAAGATATTCGACCTACCACAGTCCTCTTATCTACCAATCCACCAAACTAACGGCCAAACCCACGCAAACCACAGCCAGCAGCAACTGAGCAACAGAGCTACAACTAAGAGGCACTATTGGTTGACGGACAAGCATTGAAATGTTCTCATTGGCGCCGCGATCATCTCTGCGACTGGCGGGTCTGGTGATAAGTAACGGCAAATCCTCACGGTGCAATCTGTCATCTGATGTGCGTCAAGCTGTCACCAAAGAAGAACGAACGGCAAGACGAGCTGCGCGTAAGGAACGTGCCAACGCCTATCTATCCAGTATTGGGTCTGGTGCAGCCGCAGAAAGTGCAGCCACGACAGGCAAGGCAGCTGATGTGTCATCTTCTAGTGGAGGACTGGGATTTGATGCCTCAAGATTAGGGTGGTATGCTGCGGTTCTGGTCCCCACGGCGTTTATTGGGTGGGGCGTATATGATGAGAATAGTCCTCCAGCACAATTTAGTAGGTTTATTGGATTGACGGATAAGTTCGATGAGTTTGCCAAGCCGACTAGGACAAAGTTATTGCCAGACTGGAATCAGGTGAGTCTGATAACTGTTGCATTATTTGGTGCACATATGTTGATGTTTTGTGTTGTGTGCCAGGTATATAGACGGCATACAGAGCCCTACAGATCAATATTCCTTGATATTTCTTGCTATTGATATTTCTTGCTATTACTTTTACATCTCCTTCTCACATCGTTGCGCCCATATCTTTCAGATTCCCAATATTCCCCCGGACTTCCCTGCCCCACCAACTTTAGTACTTGACCTCGAAAGCACTCTGGTGTGCTGTACTTGGGATCGTAAGTACGGGTGGAGGTATGCCAAACGTCCTGGTGTGGACAAATTCCTCTCTACACTGGCCCAATATTACGAAATTGTAATCTTCACTCCCAGCCCCGATGGCCTTGCCGGTCCTGTGTTGGACAGTTTAGATTCCAAGGGATACGTGATGCATCGTTTGCACAGGGAGGCAACACATTATCACAACGGAGTACATTGTAAGGATTTATCGTGGCTGAACCGACCATTGCGTAAGATTGTGGTGCTGGATGACGATCCGGCGGCATTGCAGTTCCAACCTGAGAATTTGATTCGAGTGAAACCTTATGACAACCCCACTGATAGGGAGGACAATACACTTGAACGAATCATGCCTTTGCTTGTTGAGATCTCGCGTGAAGGATACGATGATATACCTAACTTGTTGAGTCAGTTCAAGGGTATGGATGCTGACGAAATCGCTGATGAGTTTGAGCGACGTGTCTCTAATGTTCGCGTTCGTCGGAATGAGATTACTCAGAGGGGGTTGGGTGGTTTTGCATCTGGACGGGACTTGCCTCCTCCAGAGCTTCCACCTGAATTGTCAGGAGTAGTGCCTGGCCAACAAACTCAATTAACTGCCAAAGATTTGGTTGGCGATGCGCCAAAATCGGAAGCGTCTGGTGCAGGTGTGATTGGATGGTTGCAACGTAGGCAGAAAGAGCAAGAAGAGCACAACAAAGAAAAGTTTGGACTGTGGAATGAAGTAATGATGAAGAAACAAGCTGAAAAGAGAAAGAGGATGGAAAAGCTAAATCAACAACAAGCAGCTTAAATGTTATAAATTTCTTGTCTGGCTGAACATACAAAAGTAATCGTCTACATCTACCACAGATACTGCTTGCACGTCTTCAAATTCGAGCAATGAACGCAGCGAAGTTTTGATCGAATGCTATTGTCTCTTTCCACCAAAAAATACACTTGCACCGGCAGCTAAAACTCCTGCCACCGCAACTGCTGCCACAGATTGTTTGATAACTTGTTGCTTTCGAATACTCTCTTCATCTATGCTGGCTGCTGCACTACCCTTTGCACCCTTTTTCTTTACCTTACGCTTTGTCTTATCCATCTCTTGCAATTGTCGTTTAGCACCTTCATCTGTACCATATAAACCTTCATCGACTGCGTGCAACCTCTTCTTGTCGCCTCTGCCACCACGTAATACTTCGGCCATCCTTGCCTGCATTTCTTTATTGTTTGGATCCGTCATCCCCTGTAAGAACTTTGACATGTTTTCATGCTTCTCTTTGCTTGCCTCAATGTGATGAGCGTACTTTTGGCGAAGGTTGGCCTCGTGCTCTTCATCTGACGGAGCATTTTTGTACCAATGATAGGCGTATGCTGCTCCTGGTAAGAATGCGATAGTGTACACGAAGACGTGGACAGGAATCTTTATCTTTGGCTTGGTTGTCATTTTACGCTCTACTTGAACTGTTCGATGGATGTAAGAGCTCCTCAATTGTAGCCGCAGGCCGAAGTGTATCGATTGCTGCTGAATTTGGTTTATGAATCAGACTGTCGCTCCTCCTCTTCTCTCTTTTCTCCTCCTCTCTTTTCACTTCCCGCCAAAAACTCCTCCACTTGTCGCCGCCATCAACCAAAACATCCCACAATCATCACAACATCGGCTTCCTTGCACCGACGAACTCATTCTTTCCTCGATATCTATTTGGTGATTCAATAAATCAAAGCAACGGCAATAGTATGAAGATTATCTGTGTTAGCTTACTTGCCATTCTGGCACCAGCGTCTTCCTTTGCGCCCGCATTCGACAGAAGCATAAGGCCTGCATCTACCTTCCTCTCTTCCACTACGGCAGAACCAGGTACTGAATCATCAACAACGTCACCAATCGAAACTCGTGAAACAACCGTAGCCGCAGCGCCCAAAGTCTCTCAGCGATGGCGCAAGTCTACCAAACAGCTTGCTACTCTCGGTCCTGCATCGAGCAACAAAGAAATGATCGAGACATTGTTTCTCGCAGGTGCAGACATTTTTCGTCTGAACTTCAGCCACGGCAGTCAAGAGCAAAAGAAAGAATTGCTCATGCTTATTCGTGAGGTGGAAGAAAAGTACTCCCATCCCATTGCGGTACTTGGAGATTTGCAAGGGCCTAAACTTCGTGTTGGCGAATTCTCCAATCCCAACGGCGAGATGTTGGTGAAAGGACAAATATTTCGTCTTGATCTTGATGAGGCGCAAGGCGACAGCTCTAGAGTTATGCTTCCTCATCCTGAGATTATTGAAGCATCTGAGGTTGGCCATGTGTTGTTGGTGGATGATGGAAAGGTAAAACTTGTGGTGTCTGGCAAAGGACCGGACTATCTGGACTGTACTGTTGAGGTTCCTGGAAAGATTAGCAATAGAAAGGTGAGACCATTTGTTTGTTGCATTATTATGCGTTTTGTGTGAATAACTCAACTTCCACATCATGTCATTAGGGTGTAAATACACCAGATTCTGTGCTAAAGATCTCCGCGTTGACCCCCAAAGATCGTTCAGACTTGGAGTATATGGTTGGGATTGGGGTTGACTGGGTAGCATTGTCATTTGTACAACAGCCGTCAGACATTGTGGAGATCAATGAATTGATCGACCAACATCTCAAAGAGGACCAATTTAGGCCTGCTGTCATGGCAAAGATAGAGAAACCCTCCTGCTTTGTTGACAACAACTTGGACAAGATTGTAGATTTGTGTGACGGGATTATGGTTGCAAGAGGAGACCTCGGTAAGAAAACGTTGCAATACAAGATAGATGTCGACACATGTTTTGACAATGTTGAACCATTGACTTAGGCGTGGAATGTGCACCGGAGGACGTGCCATTGCTTCAGAAGCGTATCATTGATACATGTCGCGGTAAAGGAAAGCCTGTTGTCGTCGCAACACAGATGTTGGAAAGTATGATTGAGTCTCCTACTCCAACAAGAGCTGAGGCCAGTGACATTTCTACCGCCATTTTTGATGGTGCTGATGCAATCATGCTTTCTGCTGAGAGTGCCGCTGGAAAGGTGAGAGATGATCTGGCAGTGGCATTATTTTCTGATCAAATCTATTAACCTGTTCTACCTAGTTCCCTGAGGAATCTGTTGCTATGCAACAAAGAATTATCAATCGTGTAGAGTCAGACCCACACTATCACAGATATCTCGATCAAATCACTGCATCAGCGTCCAAAAAGGAAACAGCAACTGATGCTGTCACTGTAGCTGCTAGACAGATAGCTCAAACTGTGAAAGCTAATGCCATTGTGTGCTTTACTTTAAGAGGCTCAACTGTTCGCCGTGCATCTCAGGAAAGAGCCACGGTGCCAGTGTTGGCTATTACACCATTCAAGGAGACGGCAAGGCAACTCGTGATGTCATGGGGTGTATACCCAGACCTTCCAAGATCGGGTAAGTGTAAGGGTGTACTATTTACTTTGTCTTCGACAATGCACATTTTGACTTTTTTTCAACTTGTCCCAGGATCATTTGGATTCAGTGCGGATGACGACGACTTGTTCGACTACGAAAATGGTGAGCAACATTATATTTGCTCTTCTTTTGCATAAAGGAAAAATCTAATCTTTTTATCACTTTAACCTTACAGCTGCTGTTGACAGTACATCCAATGACTTCGATATCGTGCTTAAAAATGCTGCACGCGCGGCTCTTCGCAAAGGGCTAGTAAGTTTACCTGATGACTTGCTAGTAGTCACTGCTGGCATTCCATTTGGTACACCTGGTGCTGCCAATGTGATCAGAATTATGCCAGCAGCAGGGCCAAACTGTTGGGATGGAATCTGCCAGTCATCTGATTGAGTTTCAGCTGATAGGCATTATTGAAAAGATAGAACAAGTACGACGGGCTCTAGAAAAGGTACCATTTGCGTTGTTTCCTTAACCTAAAAGAGAGTTGTTTCTATTGCAATCTTTGTTATCCACCTGAGGATTTGCACAGCCAGACTCGAGTAAAATATTTACAACACTTGAGACATGCAAGACATATATGTACTCTGAATATTGCCACGTCATTTTGATCATCATCAATAGCTATGGTGCGCCAATGCAAACACTGTAGGCGGTTGAAAGAATGTAAACCATCCATATCCTAACGTCAACCCCATCATCACCACAATTTTCATCACCCCAAAGAACTTTCCATCCACAATGCCCTCATTGGAAATATGCTCCATAATCAATGCAATAGTTGAGAATAAAAAGCAAATAAAGTAGGCCTTGATGAAAGCCCGTTTGATTTCGCCATCATTGATTTTCCGTGCACTCCAAATCATGATTCCTTGCGCAAATATCAATGAGCAGTACAATCGAGAGAGGACGCGAGCCACACCCATTTCTCTGTAGCTCTCTACTGAAAAGAATAGCACTCCTATACGCGGATTGAGATAGCCGAGTGCCCCTATTATGAAAGAAGAAATGGAATGGATAGCGAGGAGAGTGTTGAGGCGTTGTCGTGGGAGGAGGTAATACGACAGTGGCGGTGCTGCCCCTCGTGCGTTGTAACTCATGGTGCTTGGTGCTATGGTCTTTGTAGTGTGTAGTGTCTAACAATCGTGGCACGGCTCTCTGTCGTTTGATCTTGTGAATAATGGGCCGATTAAACGGAGTTGGTTGGATTGTAGCAGGGTTGAAGTTGAAGTGAGTCTTGTGAATGAATGGAAGAAGTGGGTGCGGTCGTGTTGGAGTGGAGAGATAGAGTGAGTGGGCGATATTCATTTTGGTTGTGAGTGCCCTCTTTTTCTTCGCCCCTTCCGAGCTTCGCTCCAGTTCGCAACTAAAACAACCACCATAATGAAGAGGATTGAGGACTATTGAGGATTAGTAACGCCTATCACCCATCACCCCACAATAGAAACATACTTAGTCTTCAAAATCGGGCCCAGCATGGCCTCTTTACCCATTAGAACGGCGCGAGAGAAGCTTACCACATTTAACAGGCGCAGCACACCCATCAATGCCACACCCATCGTTCTACTAGTCAACATATCATTTGTACTGTTAGTATGTGGATCTTCGTACCTCGCCGGGTCTTTGTGGGGAAGGCATTCTCTAGAATTGCATGATGCATCTCTGAGTGTTCGTGGTTTGTTTAAAGAAAGTTATAGTGGAGGCGCAGCTGATCCTGAGTGTGAAGAAGTACGGAAGAAATGGATCGAGCGAAGAGTAATGGAAGGTAAGTGATAAATATATCTTTAGCTTGGTCTTGTAGTATCAACTGTCACATTATTTTGCTTGTTAGAGCTTCAAAAGCACCAAGACAAGCTACAACAGCATGCAGAGTCGGAATCAATTCCATACCCAAATCATCCTGCATCTCAAGTCAAGCGTTTCCCATATACAATGGAACGTTTTGCAACCGGGATAGCACGCGTAAATAAAGATGAACTCAATTCTTACTTTGATTTTGGCAATCCAGTGGAGAAAGGAGATGGCACTGGAAATGAAGATGCAATTATAATATACAATGACAAAAGGGCAATACCTTCATCAGACAAATCACTTGCTCATGCAGTTGAATACAATGATGGAAATGGAATACCGTTGCTAGATACGCAAACAGCAACAGAAAACTGTGACGGGATGAACGTTATATTCACGGGCAATCCAGAACATACAGCCCAATGCACAGCAATCATTGGCAATTATGAAAGCTATCATATACAAAGATGGATGAGAACTGACGGGGGGCCAATAGATCACAATTTACCATTGGTGCATGTTAGCAGAGGGTTTGCACCGCGAGGCAAGTCCAATTTCTACGCACCCCCATATGATGGGAAGAATAGTCAGGTGAAGAAGCATTGGAGTATGCTATTAACGTTTCTGCAGAATGTAGACTCGGTTTTGGAAGACCTGGAGCCTATTTTGAAGGAGGTTTCACGTAATAATGCTGTCGTGGTACTGACATGCAACCATGGCCAAAGTGGTGAGCTACGTTTTGCATGTGTACAATAATGATTGAAATTGATCGTATGCTTACTATGAATTATGAATGATTCTTTTTATAGAACTGTTGGTAAATTTTGCCTGCTCAGCACAGGCAAGAGGATTTGATCTTGGTCACGTTCTAGTCTTCCCAACAGACAAGGAGACAAAGGAGCTGGCAGAGGGCTTGGGTCTCGCAACATACTATGATGAGAAGGTAAGCAAATTACTTACTTTGTGAATTGATATAACTGAATGCTAAAGAATCACTTTTCTCGTTGCTAGAACATGGGCCCTCTGCCTTCTGGAGGAGCAAAACGATACGGGGATAAGTACTTCACTGCCATGATGTATGCCAAGGTGAGAGAAGGAAGCACTGCATACTTTGACAAGCCTTTGTCTAAATATCATTTTATGATTTACAGGTTCTCTGTGTAATATATCCTCTGCTGCTGAACTATGATGTATTATTTCAAGATGTGGATATTGTCTACTTCAAAGATCCATTGGTAAGATGTGCATCAATGACGTATAATATACAATGTGTTGGTGTGGCAATCTAACACTCGGATAGGATTACTTTCAAAAAGAACCATCAATTCAGCACTTCGATGTAATGTTTCAGCATGACGGCTCGAACACAATTCGATATGAACCGTACAGCGCAAATTCTGGGTTCTATTATGTCAGAGCGAACAAAAAGTCGCAGTATTTGTTCACTTCACTGCTGTATCATTCAGATCTTATTCTAACCTGGGACTCTCATCAGCAAGCATTGGTTCAGTTATTGGCAGAGCACAGCTCACTATTTGGTCTGAATGTTAAAGTATTCACCAGAGATACAGAAATGTTTCCCGGTGGGTTCCAGTTTCATCAGAGGCATCAGTTTATGAAGAAAATGTTAAAAGGTGAAACTGATACTTACATTTTCCATATGTCATGGACAGCAAGTAAAAAGGATAAACTGCTGTTCTTACGGCAGCTGGGAGAGTGGTATGTACAAGACAAATGCATCGAAGCCAGCGCAAGTGACATTCTGGGTAGAGCTCTGCCCGAAGGTGAAGCTGCTCTTGTTGCACCATGTTGTTCAGCCAAACCAATATTCAGTTGCCATTACAGAGACAAGCCATCCAAAATATCATGTGCAAATAGTGAGACAATCGACAAAGGCAACAAGTCATTTTGGTAATGACTAAAGAAGTACATATTGACGATACGAACTTTCTTTACCAACTACTTTTATAGTAATAATATAACAACATTGGTGCTTACACAAAACATTAACAATATATAACTCATCTCTTCAATGCATCCAATTCATTCTGCAACATTTCAATAGTTCGATCCTTCCTCTCCAATTCGGCTTTGGCAGTTCGGTACAATATCCCCATATTTCTCTTTAGTGTTTCATTTTCGGCTTTCAATTTGGCAACATCTACATTCTCCTCTGCAGGCAGCGACTCGGGTTTTCCTGGCTCGGGTTGTTTGGCTATAGCATTCTCTAGATCTCCGTAGAGATCATCTAATTTTTCAGCCATGATTTCCTTGCCTTGGTCTTTTTGTTTCCAACGGCAGATGGTTTTAGTGGGAGCTTTTGGGATTGAGCTCTGGTGGTAGTTTTGCTCTTGCCCTTTTTGGCTGAAGGCTTGGTGTTCTTCTTTACTGCGGTCTTGGTGGTTTGCTTGACCGATCGCTGCCTCTGTGCACTACCAGCAGAGGTTGGTGACGTTTCTGGTGAGGTTGTCGGTGTGGCTGACGACGACTTGGTTGCCTCCTTTGAACCAAAGAACGAGAAAACAGATGTCTGCTTGGCTGGAGGTTTGATCACGACAGGTTCTGGTTCAGGAACAATTTCTACGCCCTCTTCTTCTTTGTTGTTAAACGAGCTCTTGAAGATGTTGAAACGTGACTTCTTTGGGGCGACCACAGGCTCGATTTTGAGAGGAGGCAACGGAGGCTCCTCGACAGGTTGTTCCTTCTTTTGCTTTGCAAATAGCTTGAACGACTTGGATTTGGGAGGAGGAGCCTGTACCACTGGTTGGGGTGGTGGAGGCGTAACTACTACAGGCTCTTCTTTCTTGCCAAAGAACTTGAAAGACTTGGACTTGACAGGCTCAGGTTCTAGAACAGGCTCCGGTTGGGGCGGAGGTACATACACAGGTTCCTCTTTCTTGCCAAAGAACTTGAACGATTTGGACTTGACTGGTTCAGGTGCAACTGCGACTGGAGCTGGGGGAGGTGGTGGAGGTGGAGCTGCTTTCTTTTTAGCAAAAAGCGTCATGATCGGAGGCTTGCAACGGCTGTTGCTCTAGAATCAGGCATAAATTTGCTCGATTCGTGGTAAACTTTTGCAAGAATAATATTGTTGGCATGTGCACGGATGTGCCGCCGCGTTGTTCTACCATTGCCACAAATTGCTTGATGTTTGAACATTGGCACGTGATGGGATGTTCTTCTCCTTCCCTGAATTCAAATTTAATGTGGAAGTATTCATGAACATTGCGGAATTGGTATAAAATTCAAATCCTTTCTCTTATTTAAGCCTTTTGGTGGGAAAAGTAAGCCTTTTCTTTGTCTTTCTCACTTATTCCGCCTAATTCGTCGATTAGCCAAGTTCATCAAGAGCCCCTCAGGCTGGGAGGCACACAACTGAATTCAAACGGGAGGAGGCTTCTCCCCGTTGGCGCCAAGCTATCAACACACAACAACCGCCAACAAACGCATCGAATTCAAATCACAAGGCATCAAGCCATACAATGAGATTGATGGCCGCTGTGAATTCATAAAACAGAAATCCGGAACAAATAACATCCGTCTTACATTGAATACAACTATCACAATGGCAGTCCAACCAACTCTCCTCTCTATGGCATCCTCTGCGGAAAAAATGACCAACACCAGCTACTCCCCCACCACTGTCTTTGCAGTGGACGAGTTACACAGTGTCTTCCGTGCCTCCGACGGCCGAGGTCTCATTCAAGCACCGTCAATCCCAGAAAATGTACACGGCCTCGCCAAAAAACGTACCAACTCTTCCTTCGCCACAGACGGCGAGATGTCAACTTTCTCAGAAGACGACGATGAAGACATCGTCAGCAGTATCACCGTTGGTATTCCACTGCGCAGGGCTGCGTTATCCATCTTTCGTCCCATCAGCGGAACCAAGCGTCCGCACTGTCTGCTTGTCCATTCTTCCTCCGATGATGAGATGGATATTGGCCAAAAGAACATTTTCAAGAGCCCGGCCGACGATTCCTCTACGCCGCTGGTATCTCGAGCCAACCCCATCCGAAGCGAAGAAAGCGACGACGAGTCGTCCAACAAGAGATTGAGACGTACACCCAGCTCGGCCTTTTCGGAACCCGACTCTCATGCATTATTGACACCTCAATATTTGCAGCATCCGCTTTCTTTTGAGTCTTGGTCTCGAGCTCATGGTCTCAAGACGGAAGAAGATCAGACACTTGTGCATACTTTATGAAGAAAATAGAGATCAGTACCAACAGGTACTGGTGGTTGTGACCTTGTGTATATTGCATGAAGCTTGAATTTCATTCAAAAGCTATTTCACAGATGTAATCATTACATAAACTGCTTATTCATTGACATGATTACTTACCTGCTCGCTCACTAGAGATGGAAGCAACAAGAGGAATACTGTGTGGTCCTTTGCAAAAACATCCATACGAATCCTACGCCTGTCCCTCATGACTTATGAAGTGCTTGTCATATGTACGAGGTATTAATTTGCTATTCGGTTAGATGTATGATATCCAACCAAGAGATGATAAAACTAAGGTAATTGCTGTCTCTAACCCGCATTTGCACAATCCTTACTGCATCATCATTGCAGAGAAAGTCAAACTAAAATGCCAGACCGACTTCTGAGATCAATAAATAGTGCAGGGATAGTGGAGCGAGCTCTAAGCAGTGTGTAGTAGAGGCTGGATATGCTGTACCATACTGGAATAGGAAGTGGGGCGCAATAGTAGTGGAATCCAATATGTCCCGATTTCCCGCCATCCCGCCCATCATCAATATCTCATTCTTTCTGCGGCAACGCGGCCAAACGAAGATCCACAGTCGTAGGCTACCATAATACCCAACCGCCCATCAGCTGCAAGATCTCGCAGCTCGCAGCTAATCCTGTAGATTGCTGTAAATGTTGATTTGAAGCTGGATAATTTCTGAAGTCACACTTCAAATATTTCTCTCGAGTCTCGAGATTTGATACTGACACAGTGCACTCAGGAGATAAGGACGATGTTGGTGACTGCTTACTTGTATCTGTGCATCGTCTTGTCGATTTCATGCCAATATGCGATTGCCGCGCCATTCATCTTCAAATCTAAGCCGCACAAATCTACAGCGAAAGCTTATCTTGAAAAGTTGCAAAACGAACTCGAATCTGCACAAAGTCAGCTGTACACATCTCAGAAGACATGCATAGCACTAAAGAAAAGAGTGAACGATCAGAGAAGGGAATCTTTGGGAAGAAATGGTGCTACTGGCAATAGTGATGTTATCTTTATTGGAAACAACGAAGATCAATTGGCAATTCAACAGCAAGATGAAGAGATTGCGCAACTGAGAAGTCGACTACATACGGAAACACAAAAGGTTAAGAAACAGGTGCAACAAATGAAACTTCTGGAGGCTGAACTGAAAGAAGTTCAACAATGGAAAGAAAAACAAGAGAACGATAAGTCGTCATCAACGATGTCTGATCATGTGCAACACGATTATGAGCAACAAATAGAGATGCTTTCGTTGAAATTAGAGGCTGCTGAGCTTGCAGCGAAGATGCGTGGAAGTGATCAATCTGATTCCTCTGCAGGTAAACGTTCTAATGAATTGAAGTCGGAGTTGGAAAGTGTACGACAAAAATATGCTAAGCTATCAATACAACTCATGAATGCATCTGCAGCTAGCGGTGAAAAAAGTGCCGATAAACAGAAAGTGCTCGAGGAAGATATGGGTATGGCAATACAATCCGTATTCCATGCAGCGTTGGAGTCCGTTGAGGAAGAATGGGAAGAGAAATACCAAAAGCTACAGAGCCAAATCGAAGAAATCACTCAATACACAGCAGATATCAAAGATGAAAGAGATGCAGCCTTGCGCCGATTGAAAGAGGATTCGTCAATTGTCGATGAACAAGATCTAAAAGAGAAACTAGCAGATGAACTAATATCTGATCTTACTGACAAAATCAGAGAGCAGCTGACAAAGGAACTGACAGCCAAGATAGAGAAAGGACTACGTAAGAAGTATAAAAAGCTGCAAAACGAATTACAGTCACAAACATCTGGCAGCCAAGAGCAAAAGCTGCAATCAGAAATCGACAAGATGAAGGAACAGTACGAAGCTGAATATGCAATAAAGTTGCAGCAGGTAGAGCAGCAGAATGAAGAACAACTAGCTATCCAGAAAGAAAAGATGCGCAAGTTAGTTCGTGCACTGTTAGAAAGGGAGGCAAAGGAGAAGAAGTCCTCGAAAACAGCCAAGGTGAACAGTTATGTCTCGGGCAGCAGCAGCGGTGACGCTGATCAAAAGGTGAAGAAGAAAAAGAAAAGAAGGGATAGCGTTAGCAAATCTGATGATGAAGTTATCACAACATCAAGCATGTCGAGTTCAGTCAAGCCAGCACCTGGTGTAGCACCATTTCGTGGTAATGCAGTCAAGTGATGAGAAGGACATTAACCTTCAACGAAGTATTAAAACAGTTATATAAAAATGGACAGAATAAGGATATGGCACTACCAAGTTGAACGAAACTAATTCTTTACATTAATCTGCTCAGGAACGGACATGGCCTAAGTAATGTATTGCGATACCAAGTCACGCTGTAACCAGCAACAGAATGCTGGATGAACCAATCAACTTTTCCATTCTATGAATCAATGATTCGACCCTAACTCTAGACCTCTGCATGCTTTAGCATCCTCATGCAGCAATTAATCTTGCACAATCATTTTGCATAGTTCAAATTGCTCTATGCGATGTCTCAGATTGGAGAATGCTTAGTAGTAAGGGAATCCTCCTTGGGTGAGGACAGCCTGTGTAACAACTCCAGAGAAGGCAAACATGGCAAGTCGGCAATGAACGATTTCCTTCAGCTTCATGGTTTCAATCTCCTTCTCAGACTTGCCCTTAAGGAATCCTCCATCAAGGCCGAAGTCTCCAGGAGCACGTCCGGAGCCCTCCAACATCTGAATAACAGCAACTGTGTCAAAGACCTCGAGCAAACTGAACCAGAGGAGCATCTGAGACATGCCTCCTTGCTCAACGGCAGCATCGTGAGCTGTGATGGAGGTGAGGGCATCAAATCCCTCGGGGGCTGGGTAGACACGGAAGCCAAGATCAACGGCAACGAATCCAAGCCATGCCATCATGCAAATACGTCCGTGCTTGAGCTCGGCTTCACGAAGGAAATCGATGGGGACGAAATCGGAGAATCGGAAGGGATCGAATCCGACATCTCCAACACCTCCATCGAGGTTTGGTGGAGCCTCAAGGAACGGAAGAGCCACAGACTTTTCGGCCAATGAAGTAACGGCACGAGCTGAATTGATTGTACAGGCAAGGAAACTGTGAGTAGATGCCTTTGAGCCAAATACATGAAATAATTCGAAAGTAGACAGCAACACATCTCTCGCAACAACTCGAAATTAGCAACCACATCTCTCGCAACAACCAACGTCATTAAAGTAGAGAGTCGTCACTTTTCAATCAAATATCTCTAATTTTGGCATTCATCAGGTTCATTGGCATCGAGCATCAACGTAGTTTGTTTGTGTTTAGTGGGCTTCAAACTTGTTGATTTTGTTGTGTACTCCTTTCTCTTAGAAAATGCATCTCCAAGGACTTTAGACGTCAAAGACAAGCAATTTGCCGGCCACAACGAGAGGAACACTTGGACAAGAGATGCCCTCATGTAGAGGAGAGCTGCAGCCTGCAGCCTCAGCCGAGCTTCAAATTAATGCAACTTTACATGGATATCCAGGCGACCTCCACACCAATCAAAAGTAAAGCCCTAAATAAAGAAAAATATAACACACCTCCCGAAGTAGAGGGGGCAAATGCAGAGGAAGAGCCAGCAAGGGCGGCGATAACGGCAAGCTTCATCATGGTTTCGGTTCGAGTTGAAATGGAGCAGAGTGGCCGCAAGTCGCAAGGTCCTGGGTAAATAATGCCGGGATTCGTTGATTAATATTGAAATTCACCCTATCTCTCTGGATTCAAGTTAGTGTCTAAAAATACCGAGAATCAGTGATTCCCGTTACTGCAACATATCTTTGACTTCAACGAGCCAGACGCACTTGCGTTGCCCCCTTGCTTGCGCCGAGTTCAAGCATCCACTTTCAAAGAGACCCATCCACCATGATGAAACTTGCCGTCCTCGCTGCCCTTGCTGGCTCTGCCTCTGCCTTTGCCCCTGCCGCCAATGGTATGAAATTGCTAGATTAGGAGTTGCTGCGCTTAATCTGAAATTCGAGTGGAATTATACAGATATCTGACCATTGTTTTGCATTTGTCTGTCACCAAACAGGACGTGGTTCCACAAGCCTTGCTGAAAAGTCCAAGGCTGTTCCATTCCTTCCTAACCCCTCTAACCTTGACGGATATGTTGGAGCCAACGGATTCGATCCCCTTGGCATCTCCAACTACTTCCCAACTGATTATCTTGTTGAATCTGAATTGAAGCACGGACGCATCTGCCAACTTGCATGGCTCGGATATGTTGCCGTTGACCTCGGCGCACGCATCTACCCCCTTCCCGAATCCATGCAAGGAGTAACCTCTGCCACCGCTCACGATCCCGCCGTTGCCTTCGGATCATTGGGTAACATGTTCGTTTGGATGGCTTTCTTCGAAATGGCCGGATGGATCGGAATTTCCCAAATGCTTCAGGGAAGTGGACGCGCTCCGGGTGACTTTGGATTTGGAAAGCAATTCCTTGAGGGAAAGAGTGAAGCCCAAATTAATGAGATGAAGCTCAAGGAGGTTACTCACTGCAGAGCTGCTATGCTTGCCTTTGCTGGTGTTGTTACCCAATCCGTTCTTTACGATAAGGGCTTCCCATATTTTTAGATCAAAAACATACACATCTCTCCCATCATGCATCAATGAAAGATAAATGATGTGCTATTGGAAAGAAATACTGGTCATTAGCACCGCTATCGGCAGATTTTGTAGTGTTAGTGCAATACAACTTGATCGTCGTGAAATTGGAATATGTCTCGATGATGACATCATGGACAAATGCAGCTGAACCATGACGAGATGATTTCTTCAATTGAATGGAGAATCATTCAATAGCTGTTCTTAATAACAATATAAATACAGATCAACAGCGAACAGATACAAATAGTACTTTCTGTGTAAACTACCGCGGAATAGAAGGGTTCCTCACACGATAGCTCAATCTGACTATCGCTTAACATTATAATTTCCTTGTGTTGCTTTTTGAGCAATTTATTCCGTCTATGGTAATCTCTAATGATTACAGATTCGCAAAAGGCCCATTGCACCTGACAAAATAGCTGCCTTGCATAATATTATTGTAGAGACAATACCTAAGCGAACAACGCGAACACAAAAATAGGTACAATTTCCATCATTGATTGCAAAAGTGCATAGACTCGCTCTTCAGTAGATTCCATCATGCACTGTGTTCCTAATAGTAATTTTTTAAGAAACTCATAAAATAATCTATCTCATTATTTACACACACATCCGGACAAAGGGCGACAAAACAAACGTTAGTATAAGGGTACACCCATCCAGCCAGAACTTCACTTCGTTCAAAACCCATAGCTTATTTAGTTGGATCCATCGGCCTTGTTGTAATCTTCCTTGGCAGCACTTCTCCTTGCGTAATATTGATCCAAGTTCTTCTTTGGGATCTTCTTCAGCAATTCCTTGGGGAAAGCCCTCAAGATTGACCATGCCAAGTCCAAAGATTCAAAGATAGTACGTGCTTGATAAGGTCCCTGAGAGACAAATTTGGACTCGAACCTCTCAAGGAATTGGAGGTACAAGTGATCCTCCATGGAAAGAGCTTCTTCTCCGACAACGGCCTTCATGGCCATAACATCCTTACCCATAGCGTACGATGCGTAAAGCTGGTTAGAAACGGCACCGTGGTCGTTTCGTGTCATTCCCTCACCAATAGCAGATTTCATGAGACGAGACAAGGAAGGCAACACGTTGATAGGAGGGAAGATACCCTTGGTGTGAAGCTGACGATCGAGGTAAATCTGTCCCTCCGTAATGTACCCAGTCAAATCGGGAATAGGGTGGGTAATATCATCGTTAGGCATCGTCAAGATGGGCAACTGAGTGATGGATCCGTTCCTTCCAACAACACGTCCGGCACGCTCGTAAATGGTGGACAAATCAGTGTACATGTAACCGGGGTAACCACGACGTCCGGGCACTTCCTCTCGGGCGGCAGAAACCTCACGAAGGGCATCGGCATAGGAAGACATATCCGTTAAGATAACCAAGACGTGCAAATCCCTCTCGTAGGCAAGGTACTCGGCCGTAGTCAAGGCCAAACGGGGGGTAATGATACGTTCAATGGTGGGATCGTTGGCCAAGTTGAGGAAGAGGGCAGTCCTTTCCATGGCACCGCTCTCTTCGAAATCGGAACGGAAGAAACGAGCAGTCTCCATGTTCACACCCATGGCACCGAAAACGATGGCAAAGTTCTCCTCGTGAGCGTCGAGAGTGTCCTTAAGCTTAACCAAAGAGGCCTGACGGGCAATCTGGGCGGCCACTTCGTTGTGGGGTAGACCGGCGGCGGAGAAAATGGGAATTTTTTGCCCACGAGCAACGGAGTTCATGACATCAATGGCGGAGATACCGGTTTGGATCATGGCCTTGGGGTAGTCACGGGAGGAGGGGTTGATTGGCTGCCCGTTAATGTCGAGGTAGGCCTCGGGAAGGACGGCGGGGTTGTTATCAATGACTTTACCAGATCCGTTGAAGGATCGACCAAGCATCTCCTCGGACACACCCATTTTGAGCACATCTCCGGTGAATTCGCAGCGGGTTTTGCGGTTGTCAATGTCGGAGGTTCCCTCGAACACTTGCACTACTGCACGGGAGCCGGCGACTTCGAGAACCTGGCCGGAACGGGTGGTGCCATCTCCGAGGGTAAGGTTTACAATCTCGGCATATTTGGGGAGTTTGACGTTCTCGAGGATGACGAGAGGACCGTTCACACCGGCAATGGTGCTGAACAAGAAGAGAGGCGTGAGCAAAATGTCAGAAGATACACCGACACATAAGATATGTCCAAGTTCGGCAATTAAGCATCTTACCGGTATTCCAAACGGGGGATGGCAGAATAGTCCTTCACCACCGACAATTGGTCCAACTTCTTCCTCTCGGGGATAAATCTATCGTCGTGGTGGCTCATGGTTAGATGGTGGTTCGGTTGCACTGTAATTGTGGAGAGGAGAGAGGGGTCCGCTTGGTAGCTTTCTGTCTTTGCTTCACTTTGCTTGCTTTGCTCCTTGTTTTTCTGAACAGTCTGAGACGCATAATAGATCTCCTTTATCACGCCAAACGTTTCTTCTTGGCGAACCTTTCTGAGTGCTTCCTCTTTCCTCCAAACTTCATTTTGTTACGGCGTACCCTATTCTCTTACTCTACGTATCGCTAAATAGGTATGTAGTTAGGTAGGTAAAGTAAGTATGAGAAACTGGATGTTTTGCACTTTGGAGAGAAGCCATTAGTTTGTTATGTACTTAGTACATAGTGTTTCTAAGTTTGAAGTTAAGAGAATTTGTTTTCGTGCTCTCTGGTGTCTGCTTCTGGTCATCGCAGAGACAGGAGAGCCCCCTAGCCCTAGAGAGGAACAGGGGATTGGCTGCGCCTCACAACGTTTGGCCGCTTGCTCTTGCTGCTTGTTGACACCGTCATGCCTATTTCTATTAGTTCTTGGTTCTGTTATTGTTGCATTAGTGGGAAGGTAGATCAGTGGTGGCAGACTTTTTTAGATGAGGGAGGCCTGGTGAGTGATAGATAGAGAGCTGTTGCTGTTGTTGGTGGGACTGGGCTGGGAAGAAGCGAAAAGGCAATGGTCTGTGGCTTTGGCATCATTGGAGTTAACAGCTTCTCACGTGCCAACTCAATCTCTACCAACTTTAAAATACATGTCTCTACTTCTCCAGTCTCCAGTGAAAATACATCATGAAAAATAAAAAGGCATGCATGGTTAAGCTGAAGCTCTGAAAATGTAAATTGTGGATTGGCATCTATTTTTTGTTTTAGTTTTTAGTAACACCAATGACATTGGTCTCAGTCAAAAAATATTTGGTATAAGAAATAAGAAATCAAACAAAAGTATGGCACATTATCCAGTGTTTTAGGAGGTTTTAGGGCCCATCCCCTGCTGCTATCTATGTAAAATTTCTTCAAAGTGATTTCTACTTTCTGGTTCAATTTCAATTATGAGGTATCATTCTGTGCAATCAAAACAGAATTACATTAAGGAAACACAAGTAAAGTGAATGGCACCATACATATTCACAACATCCAACCCTGAAAGCGTAGCATGGGTAAAATAACTTCTTTCCCAGTACATCTTCACCAGACAAAAAGTGATACTTATCAAACATTACCACGACTATCAAGCAAAAACAATGAAATGACCTATCTTCTATCTTTGCATCATCAGAGAACGAAAGCGCTTTTTACAACCAACATTTCTTCTGCACCATACCATACTAATCAAACAAATGCATTTGGTACACATAAATATCTATTCCAAACCCATAACTCGATCATTTAAACATATTTCCTCTGCCACTCGGTCAAATTCTTCCGCATCATTGTGTTCAGTTTACAAACAGGTCTGCCAGGTCGAATACCAACCTCCAAAGCCTCTTCCCAATCCAAATACATGCCTGCCTTCACCATTGCAGCGCAAGCAACAGTAGTACTCCTTCCTCTGCCATGAGCACAATGAATCAACACCTGGGGATCTCCATGCACCTCTCCCTTCTGTTGCAGTTGCTTCCAATTGTCAATAGCATCAATTACGAATTGTGCAGCATGTTCGAGTTGTTCTGGAGAGGCCGGCACTCCGTCCCACGTTGGTAGACAGAGGTATCGTTTGGTAGATGCACGGCATTTTTCTGGGAATTCAACTGTGAGATCGATAACTGCTGCCCACTGCATATTGAGTTGGTAGGCGTAGCATCCTCCGATCCACCAGCCGGGCTGAACCTGTGACGCCACTGGAACTGGGACCTTTGATACCTTTTGCTTCTTTTCGGATTCGTCCGGCTTGGCGTACGGCTTCATCTTGCCCATTTTCGTGTGCACATGCGTGTAAGCTATGGTTGGTACATGAAACGGGAAGAACAAAAGATAGGACCACCAGGGAATTGTGCCCTCTTTCAAATCTTTCCCAATCAAACCCATGCCTCTGCGTAGCTTGAACAGCAGGGCGATCGTACCATTCAATAAAGTAGAGTAGCTCAAGATCGTTGCGGTGCCAAAACGTAAGAGCGGTATGATACTCGATCCACCGCCTTCGCTGCTCGTAGCTAACATGCGATGACCTTCGCTGCCAGTGAGCATGGCTGGCAGTGGATCGAGAGGACCGATGTTTCCGACCACCATGTGATAGCCCGCGAAGGAAATCGCGCTCAGGCCTACATATTTGAGGTAAACTCCGTGAACTGCGCCCATTTGATGTTATTGACTGTGATATTGAGTTAGCCGGTGGTATTGGGGGTCTGCTCGCTGTTGCTTGATACAATGATCTCAGTGATTTAAAAAGCGTTCTGGTCTGCGTGTTTCGCCGGTGTGGTGTGTGTGGTCGGTTGGCCTCATCTACCTACGTACTGCACCTACCTATGTAAGGGGTAGGTAGCTCAGAATTTAGAACATAATCGAATATTCTAACATACCGTACGTTTGCTTCTAAAAATCTAGAACGAAAGTCAAAGTCTAACATGTACCCTGTGGTCAGTTTGGGGATGTTCAAACGTACATCCTACTGCCGCCAGCAGCCACCCGTCAAGAACAAAAGCCGACCACCACCCACCACACCAAAGCAAAGAAACAACCACGACAACTCAGATCGCGTCGCCTCGCCTCATGCTTTCTGTGGTGGTGGCAGGCAAGCTGTGGTGGCCCATCCAATACCACAGGATCATTTCCTCTTTGAGAAGGTGATAGGTGATAGGCAGGATAAGACAAATAGTAGAGGTCTGCTGATCTGACTTCGTTGCTGTACAAGTTCTGAGAAGTAAATTAGGAGATTAGCGTACATTACCATGGCTTCCGAGCCGATACGCCGCGACGAGAAAGAAGAGTTGTCAAAAGAGCAACATATCCCAAGAGTTATTTCCATGCCTGTCGGTGCTGGCACTTCGAAGGTTGCGCCAATGCCACTGCCTGCGGTGTCGCGCAATCCCTCCGTTGCATGTCTGACCAAGGGCAGTTTGGTTGATGATAGTATCAATGCTCAAACTGTCGCATCTGGTGCGTTTCAGCTACCAAAGAAAGCAAATGGGCAAGCCACGGTTGCTGATACTGTGGAGAGCGGATCGAGTGGTAGATGGACTGCATCTGAGCACGAAGCATTTCTTGCTGGTTTGAAACTTTATGGTAGAGAATGGAAGAAGGTATGCTAGAATGCATTTATTTGGTTATGTCGTTAGAACGCTGTGCCAATCAAATGTGCTCTGAAACACATCTCTCTTTTAGGTTGCGCAATGTATTCCTACCAGAACTGCAGCTCAAATACGTTCTCATGCACAAAAGTACTTCAATAAAGTATCAAAAGTTCGGCAAGAGAACGTGGCGCTTGAACCAGCACGCTATCCATCATGTCCGGCAGATCTTGGTTTAAAACCTGATCCATCTACACAGCTCAAAAGTGCAGTAATGCCAGTAATGCCTCGCTCATACAATGACTTTTACAGAGTCATATCTGCTAATCCTGCATCGGCTGAATCAAAAGTTAATAGTACTTTGCAATCTCTTCACAAACGAAAGTTAGAGCTTGAAAGCCGTCTGCGAAAAATCAAATCAGATGAAGTATCCACAGTATTTACTTCTAATTTAAGCAGCACTGCGTCAATGGGCCCGGCATCAGCAGCATTACAAGTAGAACAGCAGAACCTTCGGCAGGCAGCAAAGGCTCGATATGAATTGAAAAGGAGGAGTAGAACACCGTCACCCAATAGTCGTAATGTGGGAAGCAAGAACTGCCCAAGCGTTTCACTTGCCACTATGCCATCAAGTGGAGAGTTCGATTCGGGAGAAGTTCTGGCGCTCAGTCTAATGGGTGGTAATTTCATCAAGAGAGACAACATTCAGGACAACTTGGAAGAGCGTCCATCCAAATCAAGAAAAACCGAAAATTGAACAGTTCATTAGTTACAGACATCACATCATATATTCATTGAAAATCAGGCAAAGATGTCAAGTTTAATTACGGCAATCAAGTGCCATCCTGATCCATGCATATCATGAACTTCATTTTTACTCTGCGCGCTTTGTAGTGGAAAGCCCGGAACCCGGGTTGTTGTGTTGAGATCTAGCCCTGATAGAAATTTTGGATCAGTGCAACAACCATTTAGTATGCTCATGTTGGCATTTTTTGTACAGTCACGTAAAATGTTGTACTTCGTGTAGAGTGAAGGGCCATAGAATAGAAAATAACGGTGTACCCTTTAGAAACAAAAAGCCTATCCCCTACAGTCCTGTGTCTTTCCTGTATTGCTGCAAATCTGCAATGCTGGTTAACACATATCCTCTCCTCTTACAAAACCGCTTTAATTCAGGTAACCTCGCCATTTCTGTGGGATTCTCCTCTGATACAATTTCACACAGCAATCCAGCAGGAGAACATCCAGCCAAACGAGAAAAATCCACAGCAGCTTCAGTGTGTCCATCTCGTGTCAGCACTCCGTTATCTTTCGCGCGAAGTGGGAATATATGGCCTGGGCGGTGGAAATCTGTTGGTGTTGACTCTGCTTTTGCTAGCATCACACTCGTTATTGCGCGATCTCTGGCGCTGATGCCAGTTGTTATTCCTGGGCATTGGCAAGTAGCAAAAATAATATGGTCATTGAGATACGATACTGTATGAAATATTCATTGATGCAAAGTTCATTTGTCTTACCGTGATCTTTCGTTGCGTCAACTGACACAGAAAAGGCAGTGCCTTTAGGATCTTCGTTGTCTACAACCATGGGAGGTAACTTCAAGTCATCCATCCTCTTGCCATCCATACCTATGCAAATTACTCCGCTAGAATATCTGATAAACTCTGCCATTTTCTCAGGAGTGCACTTCTCAGCTGCCATGATAAAATCACCTTCATTTTCACGACTTTCATCATCAACTACAACAATCAGTTCCCCGTTTGCCACAGCCACAATTGCCTTTTCTACTGATTCTCTTCCAAAACAATACCCATCTTCATTAGCATTGACTCCACTTTGATCATTGTCACAATCAGAATCATCCATCAATGCTGAAGTAATTGCATTAGCAGCCATTTCTTCTCCCTCGTTTATGTAATCTTCAGCCACTGAATTCCTAGCCTTATCCAACATATACTCCACGTGAGAATAGTCACCAGACAAGATGCTATTAGGAGATGATGACAGAATACTTCCGAAATTAGTGTGACTCATCCTTTCCTTCTTTGTCTCTAAATACTTTCTATTGTACGGATTCGCCTCGGGAACCACCATAGGAATCGTTCCTAACACATCGATTCCCAATGCTCTCAACCTCTCAATCTTTCGTGGATTATTCGTCATTAACCTAATACTGCCAATACCCATATCAGCCAACAAACTGGGTACTACGCCATATTGCCTTGCATCTTCTGGAAATCCCAAATGAGTGTTAGCATCGACAGTGTCCAGGCCTACATCTTGGAGCGCGTAGGCGGCTACTTTGTTCGCGAGGCCAATGCCCCTCCCTTCTTGTTGGAGGTAGATTATGGCTCCACCATTTTCGCGAATGTATTCTAGAGACATTTTAAGTTGTTCTCTACAATCGCATCTGGAGAAGTTCATAGACAAAGATTGATATTTTGTTAGGGCCTTGAGCGCAATAATAGATTATGACGCTGTCATAAGTAAACACCTATATATTTTGGAGCACAACTCACCTCTTACTCCTAAACACCTCACTAGTAAAGCACTGATCGTGGATCCTAACAGGCACACCTATAGCACCATTTCCTCCCTTTTCACCAAACGGCGGCTTATCTGTACAATAAATGATACAGGGTTCACTTCCAAGTCCAGCACCCGCACCTAGGGGATGCTCACCTTCACTCCCGTTTTCGATACGGTAGGCACGGATACGATAGTGCCCAATGTCAGTTGGGAGGTTAGTTTCAGCTACGTAGGTTGCTGGGACGAGAGTGTCAGCAAATCCTCCTGGGGTGACGATAGTTTTCTTCGCTGCTATTTTCACTGTTTCAGTCAGACCGTTAGGAATTTCCACGTTGGCATAGCGTTTTGATTGCTGTTCTTTGTTGTTGATCCAAGCTCCATTGATGGGAGCTGTCTTCTCATCTTCTTTGGCTTTGATTTCGTTGCTATCTTCGGCAAGAGATTGGAGAGCTGACGTGCTGCCGCCACGAGATACCCCCCATTGAGTACTACGAGAAAAGCTGTTATGTAACGGAGAGGAAGGCGTGGTTGCAAGCGCTTGGACAATAACAACGGCCCATGTGAACAATCCCAGGAAATATATTGAGGAGTTTGTGAAGACAGGCCAGCAGTGCATCTTGAATTGTTCGCGTCGAGATGCCATCAAAGACTGCCGTGATGTTAGGATCTTGCTACGTCTGTGAGAGATAGAGGCGGTGACAGATAACTCTTTTGTGAGGTTTGAGCGATCTACTGTTTCGAATACCATTGTGAGAGGCTTCAGGAGCGGAGGAAAAACTTCCGTCGTCTTGATGAGGTGATGTTGATCGGGTGGTTGTGCGGGGGCCGGGGGCGGTTGTGCGTTTTATGTCACAAGGTTTCTTTTGCTCTTTTGTATCCAAAACGGACACAAAGGCGCGAAATTAGAGCGCTCTTCTCTTTTGCTCCACGTTCTTTGCTCTGCAAAGGCCGATATTTTGCGGAGCAAAGAGCACCATTTTCGCGTTATCGACTTTTTGGCCCTCTTTTTTGCTCCTGCTCCGGAAGTGAGATACCTAATTCAAAAGTAAAAGATACCTAATGCAAAAAAGAAATCGGTAAGAATTACCTACTCAAACTAGGAGTCAAGTGAACTAGAAGTCACACTCCCCCACTTTCTTCCAAACCTCTATCAGCGGTTACGTTGGCTACAGTTTGCCTCCAATAGCCGCCCCCATCAGCGCAATCTATCGCCCATCACCTCCGCCACGATCCCCTAACGCCGTTTGGCTGCAGCAGCACTGTGTGAGCAACCACAGCCATCGCAATCAGCACCAATTGGTCATGATGTTATTTCTAGAGCTACTACTCATGCCTTGTGCTATTGATGGCCAATGGCAATGTAGACCAGCCTGAACTTCCTGTCCTACCGACCATTAGAAGGAGTAACAACAAAGACCGAGACCATTGTTTGAATACGAGGAGGAGAATGAGAATGATGGAAGTCAAGATCAATTAGTAGGGGAGGACAATGTTGGAGAAAATGGGTCACCAATTGATCCCTACTATTATATGGATGGAGAGTTGGACGAGGATTTGGAGGATATTAAGTTCATTTTTCGTAATAGACGTGAGGGGAGACAGATCAAGGAGAGACACGAACGAATCAATTGGAGAGCACACGTAGAGCGGCTGATTAGGACTAACCAGTTTGTGAACAGATTCAGGATGGAACCATGGATGTTTCAGGAGCTGGAAGAAAATATTCAAGATGCAATTACTATGTCCATTCGGCATTCACAGTGCTCGACTTCTGGAAACGAGCCCATATTTTTCCCAGAGATTGTTGTGGCATGTGGTCTCGGATTTTGCAATGGTGATTCAATCCCATCAATTGCTGATATTTATGGACTGTCTGTACCTTCAACCAGACGGGTTATTAATATGTTCCTGGATGCAATCGACTACAATGAGACATATGCACCATTGCAGGTCAGACTTCCTGATCCAAATGATGTGGAGCAACTTGCTGATTTGGCCCAACGATGGGAAGAAGTTTCTACTGCATTTGGTTTATTCAAATATCATATTGGTCCATTGGACAGGCTTCTTCCTCGAACTGAAAAGCCTCGTGGAGTGCCGAACAGTGGTGATTATTTCAGTGGGCACTATCAACGTTATGGTTTGAATTGTCAGGAAATGTCTGATCCTGACTTGGTGTTTATGTACTTTGCTGTTGCTGGGTCAGGCAAAACGAATGATATTCGAGCGCTATCACGGCTCCTTGAATTGAGACAGTGGTTTGATCATCTACCAGAGCCGTACTTTTGTTCAGCAGATGCTGCCTATCCATTGTTTTTGATACTGACGTCAGCTTGCGACACTCAATTGTTGCTGAGATTTCATCGCGTACTATCCGTCGTCCTCAGCACAATAACAATATTCATAGAAACAATAATTTATAAATGCAAGCAATATGTACAATTTGTCTTATGTTATGAAGATAGTATGGCGTTAATAAAGTGAATGCAATTGCAATCCACTCAAACAAGCACAGTACTAATAACGAGATCCACATCTCTCATTCA
>JALLPI010000136.1:0-30956 GCA_036939935.1 Cyclotella atomus | reverse complement strand
TGTTTGTTCTTACCCATTCAAATTCAACATTGACATTGCTTCATTTGCATTAGCCGAAAGAATCGTCATATCATGTTTTCAATCAAAAACTTGACCTTGAGGTATTTCAGATAAAGAATGAATTGTGCATCTATTGTTTATTGGTTATTTTAAATAGCATTAATCTTTTAACATTTTCCCTCAGCCTCTATCTTTCAGGATCTCGACATAAAGAGATCTTTGTGATGTATGAAAAGGTTGGAAGGGATTTCCGTTCATTTTGAAAAATTGACGCCGACTTGCTTGTCAATTTTGTGATGGGGCTTTCGTAGCTCTTGTGTGGATTGATGCAATGAATGAACGATTGCTTGTTAATTTTGTGATGAGGCTTTCGTAGCTCTTTTGTGGTTTGACACGCGATGAATAAACGATTCGATAGTGTGAGTAATATTGTATTAGAGTGATCTTCTTGTGACCAAATACAACCCAGGATCTCCTGTAATCATTTATACGATGGCAAAGTCTTGGTCTCGTGGTGCGGCTCTCTCAGCTCTGCTTTCAGCATGGGTGAAAGAAACCAGTGCATTTCGTGTTGGCCAAGCGGTCTGCGTCTCGGGATTCGTGACCTGCCTCAACTGCAATGCCGGCGCAATGTCGCCCTATAACACCCAGTACAATATGTTTCAAAGTGCATTCCATCCAGAGGATCACAACTTGGCATGTCTGGTGAAAAGTGAATCTTGCATAGGTGATGGATACGAGATTCTTACCAGATATGCTATCGACAGCGTAGAGAACAAGGACGAATCAAACGAGGTATTTTGCCGCTCGTTCAAACTAGATTCCAACAGCTCAGACTTCCTAGCTGCTGCAGGCTCGGCGTACTATCATGCTGATAATGGAGTAGTTCGAATTGGTGGGTTTCCTGTCTCATTCGCCGGACAGATTGCTGATGTAGGGGACTCTTATTCCTCTTTGGTTACTGTCACACTCGACACTGACACACTTTCCCTTAGTGCGGGTGGATGTGCCAATGAAGATGTGCCTCATTACTGCATTTCAAGGTCCGGATCTTACCAGTTCACTGCATATCAATCTCCTAGCCCAACCAAGTCATCGCCAACCTCGAAGTCCCCAACGAAAAGTCCAGTATCGCCTCTCCCAACGAAAAGTCCACTTGTATCTACTTCAGATGCCTTTGTCGATAGCACAACAGATTCTCAGGCTGCTGCAACAACCAATGATGCTCAGACTATTCTACAATCCAGCGATGCAGTTACTACAACTGAATCTGGAGATGCTACTTCTGACCGACCATCTGTCATTATTTCATCAGAAACGGTGTCATTGGATTTCATAACAGATTTGTTTCCAACTAGCGCTCCAGACTCGTCGGATCCTCCAACTTCTGCAAACATAACAAATTTAGCCGTATCCATTAGTGCACAGCAAAGCGCAACCAACGACAATAATGAATCTGATGATAAAGTTGACATCATCATTGGAGATGTCTTGCAGGTAGACTCGAGTCAGGAACCAACCTACATGGATGAAGAGATGGAGATAAAGGAGCTCTTCAAAAATCATGGTAAACTCGCTGGTGCCTCTTGGGGTATCCTTGTGCCCCTTGCCATGTCTGCTGCTTGGTTTCGTGAATCGTTTCCAATGGTAAAGTCAAATGGTAGCACCTCGTGTGTTAGTAGATTGTGCAATCAAGCCTGGTTGGTAATTCATGCGAGCATGGCAGTAGTGGCCGCAGTTGCTACTTCAGCATCAGTTTACTTCGTGGTTAAGGCATTGTCACTGGAAGGAGGTTACGAATATGCAACTCGGTTCAGCAGTCCACACCAGTACATGGGAATCTTTCTGCTCATTGGCGCATGGGTTCAGGTTTTGGGTGGTATTTTTCGACCAAAGAATAAGCTTACTGGGCATACCAAGATGCAATCAGGCAGCGGAGATGAGGAAAATACGGTGGAACATGATAATGACGATTCTAGTGATTCGGCTACTGTTTCCAGTACACACACCATGAAGCAAGGAGCAATCATTCATAAGTGGAGGAGATCAGCAAACCCATCCGGAGACACGGAAGTAGAATGCGACGAAGAAACTGTCGCGACGGTTGCTCCTAAAAGCACAGGAAGGAAAGTTTGGGATTATGGACATCGATTGATAGCGATGATTCTAGTAATATGTGGATTCTGGCAACTCTTCTCTGGACTCGAGGAATATCAAGAAAGATATGGAGATGATAGTTATCTTGTAACAGCTTGCATGGTTTGGGTCGGGGTCTTCTGGTCTGTTACCTTCCTCCTCACTTGTTTCTACAAGAAGTTTTAGATGCGCACAGCTGGCAGCTACGATATGTACCTGCTTGACATTTCATACATTTCGATGTTGGCTCATTTGGCATGATTGTATAGTGTGTTTGACTTGTAACTACCTTAATGATTAAGCGATCACCTATATGCTAAATCTAAAAACTAGCTCTCTAGCATAACTGCTGCCCTTTCATCAACCCAGTTATACAGCATTTCTCTCTTCTTATCAATAGCTTTACTGTGAGCAGGTCTCTTTCCATCCTTAACTTCCTCTGCTACTCTAAGAAACATTCCCCATAGATGACCAATCGCAGTTCTTACAAAGAAGTTGATCAAGGTTTGAGGAATACGCAGCTTTGGATCGACCGAAAATGAAAAGGTGACCAACACCAAATCATCTTGTGATCCGGCAGACTCTCTCATGGGATGGTCCAATGGACACTTTTCAAAAACAAAGCCTCCTTGAACTTCCATGCGAACATATCCCTTCTTTGTTGGAGGTACCTCTAGCCCCTCTAGCTCTTCTTTGTCAGCTTGATCACAAAGGCTTTCTATACGAACCAAAACTTTACCTCCATGAGTCTGCCCTTCTATTTTTGGTTTGTCACCGTCACGTACATCTATGTGTGTATCTATATCATCGCATGCTACTGCCTTTAAAAGCAACTGCCTACTTCCAAGTGGCCACTGTACTTCTGTCTCCACTAATAGTATTTGGCCGCATCTGCCTATTTGTCGCAGCTCTGTCAGTTGAAGAAGGTTTAGCATCATCTTCATGCATCCAAGCCAAGAGCATGCATTGATATGTTGATTTCTACTCACTGTCAGACTTGACAACCTGGAACTTGGGCACTTTATACTGAGGTACCCAAGTTTGATACAATTCACTTTCATTCTAAACATGGTATAAATCAGATCGCAGATAGATAGAGTTTGCAGTTTAGAGGATTTCATCAAACACAACATAGAAGATATCAATAAGCACCTACCAAAACTGAAAGTAGAGGCACCAATAAATCAGAATGTATAGGACTCTCAATACGACACGTCAAATGATTCTCTTTTGACAATTTGTAATAGATACAAAAGTTATACCGCCCATGTTGTTCGCCCTGCTTGAACCACTCATCTTCTTTTGCAGATGTGCGGCTGGTGTGATGATCATTGCTTTGATCTAGGAGCTTTTGAAAGATGAGACCTTCTTTTATGATGTGATGATGTATCGATTCGTAGTTGGCGGATGGTATGGATTGGAGGAGACGTGTGGCCGATAGGATTTTGTCATTTTGGTAGAGATGAATGGCTTGTTGTAGCGTTTCTTCGTGGTTCATCATGACATCGGATGCAGATGTAGATGACTGGTCAATCTCTACCTTTTCTGACATTGCTTCTGGAATTGCCATGGCGATTGTTGTCCTGTTATTAGCTTCTAATGCAGGGGAAAGAAAAAGAGAGGTGAGGTGAGAGGTGAGAGGGTCGGGAAGAGGAAGAGGAGAGAGGGGCTTTGCCAAATTGCTAATTGCCAATACCTGTAAAGTTTATACCAAATTCATTCAATTAACAAGTAAATAAATACAACACGTTAGGTATGAACGTCCGAATTCCATTTCCATCGCCCTGCTCTTCACACAAACAAGTAAACCATGACCGATCGCAACTCCCGCCCGCCAAACAGCAGCACCAATCAACCTCGAATCCAAACCTCCGTCCGCGTCACGACTCGAAACGTCATCCGCAGCGGCAGCAGCGTCATCACCACCACAAGCGTTCACTCCACCACCAGCGTCCGCACCGACGCCTCCTCGCACAGCGTCCACAGCAGCTCCCAAACAACAACACACAGCACCATGACCGAACAGGAATTGCACTCCATCCAAACAGAACTAGAAAGAATGGAACATTTAGAAAACACAACGAGACGAACGAGAGCCAGCTTCAATTCGATTCGCGATGCCTTGGGCAACATCGGCGCTCGATTGAGTGCCTTGGGAAATCATCATCGCCGCTCCAGGGGTGATGGTAATACTGCATCACCGTCAACAAATAGTAATGATGAAGATCATCAGAATAGTTTGATGCAACAGCTCTTGGAACGACTGCACATGGTGGACGTGGCCCATTCGACTCGTGTCCCCTTACATGTTTTACGGAGGAGAAGTCAGCCTACTTGTCAGCTCAGTGTTCCCACAGTAGAAGCTTCATCCAATACTACTCCGGTAGAGGCAACCATCTTTCATTTTTCCGTACGTGAATCATTTGCGAGCAGTATTCTAGAGCCTCACGCGGAGGAAACTTCGCTATCACCGTCTACGAATAGAACGGAGCATCGTCGCACCAGTTTATTGTTTGCTTCAAGAGTTACTGCCCATAGACTTATTATGGAGGGGAGTGGGCGTGATTTATTAGCCTCTGGTGGAGATCGTTCGACCGATGGTGGAGATTATGTGGGTATAAGCTCTTTTACTTCTTCTGGATTGGCGAGTTTTACGGGAAGAGGCAGTATGAGAGATTTGGGCAGGGAGACATCCTACTTTGACTTGGAAAGGCATGTTCATCCGAGTTTTGCTAGGATGAGTGCATTGAGAGAACGGGATAGTGGGCTGTCTGAGGAGAGTGGGAGGTGTGAAGAGATGAAGATGGATGACAAGATGGATGTTGATGAAGATTTGTCAAAAGAAGACGACATTCAAGAAAAACAAATTACTGAAACTTATGACAGCAAGACCGATTCACCAATGTTGGATGCTCCGACTAAAAAGCTAAAGATAGAAGGAGAGGAAGAAGTGGTGCAGCCATTGCTTACAAGGCGTTCGTCCAAGTCTTTGATATCACATGATTCACAACACGACAACCTGTCAGGGTCACTCTATGCATCGCCGAGAAAATCTCTAGTAGGACTTGGCTCTACTGATATCGATACAATGCCTGCTGTTACCAATGACAATGGGCTGTTGTACTCTTGGGGGTGGGGCAAGCAATCACTACATGACGATGACAATGATAGACTCCCGCAAGCAATGATGGACACTGAACAAGATGAAAAGATGGAGGATGAGCTTCAGGTGACATCGCGTCTTTCTACCAAATCAATTTTGGCAGTGTCTACGGGACAGCACCATTCAGCATGTGCTACATCTCAGGGCACTTTGTACGTTGTTGGGACCAATTTTCATGGGTGTGTAGATCCAGATTTGTCAGAAGAGCAGGTTGTTTCAAAACCAGTTCTGTTGGACTCGTTGGGACAGATTCGAGTTGTTCAAGTCAGTTGTGGATTTGATCATACTGCAATCATGTCGTCTAATGGCTCTGTTCTTACATTTGGGGGCAATTCTCATGGTCAACTTGGTCACAGAACAAACAAGATGCTAAATGTCAACCCTGGTGAAGGGCCTGTCCGTATTCGTCCTGCAGGTATGGTGCTCGGAAAAGGACGAAGAGCATCAGCAATAGCATGTGGTACTTATTTCACAATGGTGTTGACTACACGGAGATCTCTTCTTGTCTGTGGTTCGCCATCGATTGCTGGTCATCGGGATGCAAGCGAGTTTGGGACGCTTAAAGAACTGCCTTCTCTCGTTGGGTTGCCTCTTGTCAGTATGTCGGCGGGTGACTGTCACGCGGCAGTTGTGACAGCACATGGCACTGCACTTCTTTGGGGTAGTAACAGACAAGGCTGCTGTGGCAGAGAGTATCCAGAGGAACTTGCGATGCCTGTGCCATTGAAAGTAGCCTCTGAGAATACCGCAGGGTCTTCGTCTCAGTCACTACCTTTTGCCAATTGGGAGCTTATTAAACAGTCGGATGGAATGACTGTAAAGCTGGCAGATGATGTTGCTATCCAGCATGCTGCATGTGGCAGTGCACATACCATCCTTGTCACTCGCTCTGGCCGTCTGTTAGTCTTTGGGGATAATGGTAGAGGTCAGTTATGTATGGCTGCATCAGACAAGCCAGTTATGACAGCCACTCCTGTTCAACACCCAACAGGAGGTCGATTTGTATCTGCAGAGGCTGGCAATGCACATTCAATCTCGCTGGACAGCTCAGGTGATGTATTTCTCACCACTCATTCAGGGTTGAAGTGCCTGCTGCAAGGAAGAAATGTGCTAGCCATAGCGGCAGGGGGAGATGATAACGCAATCGCAATAGCATCATCGCCGATAGGCACACTTGCTCGACAATTTTCCGTAGACTCAGTTGAAGATGGTGCCATGATCATCGATCGAGTGGAGAACTTGCTTGATGAAATGGATTCTGACAGCGCAAACAAAGTTTCAGCTGGGCACGATGTTGCGAAGAGGACTGAAGAGTTGCTAAGGTACGTGACTCTATTCTCACTTTGCCCTTCTCAACTTTCACTTCGTTGTGCCAATCTCATTCTCTTCTTTTTTCATCAGATACCCTGCTTTGCTCAATTCGCTCTTCTTAAATCCAGCTGACTTGGATGAAATGTTCACGCGCATCAAACGTGGTGATTTAGAAATCAAGAAGGCCATCGCTCTTGCTATCGAACGTGGACTCAATTTTGGTCTCCAGAGTCTTGGCAATAATTCAAGGCTCATGTATCCAGAGGCGGTCCGATGTCTACTACTATACATCATATTTTTTGACATAAGACACAACAATGTACCTTTTGACATCAGAGGAGACTCCATCATGCTATTTTGTGATACACTGCTTGGACTGCCATTTGAAGGATACCGTGCATTGCATGGGTGGGCAACATCTCTATACTCCAGCAAATTATTTGTTAAAATGCTCGTCAGACCGCTTCTAGTCTCTTTGAACGCATGCTTGAAGTTTCATGTTGATGAGAATGAAGTTCAGCATTTCCAGCCTTCACGGCGCTCTGTCCCAGTTATTGTTGGTGTCTTGTCTTGGCTATATACCATGGCAGAAGAAGCCAATCTCGCACTACCTACTGATTTTTACAGTGACGGAGTTTCCGAAATAGACGTGAATGTGTTATTTGAGGACCTGTACAGAATGAAGAAGGCTGGCAAGCATGAGCGCTCAAAAAACTTTTACATATGTGCACATCCATTCTTGCTCAGCCCCGGTTGCAAGAGAAACTTGCTTCAAATGGAGAGTCAAATCGAACAATACAAAGCCATATTCGGTGACATACAAATCGATTCCATCAATGAAAGTCAACATACAATAAAGGTAGATCCGTACTTCCATCTCAAGGTAGAACGGGAGAAGTTACTTGAACAGACACTCGAAAAGATTAAGCAGGCCGAGCCAAAAGATGTAAGAAAACGACTTAGAGTTGAGTTCAAAGGTGAAGAAGGTCTCGATGCTGGAGGAGTCACGAAAGAGTTCTTCCAATTGTTATCTGAAGATCTGTTTGAACCAAGTTCTGGCTTGTGGACAACCAAGTATGGGGATGAGATCAATTGGTTTTCCAGTGACAATACGTGGGATATCAAGAGTTATGAGCTAGTAGGTATTTTGTTTGGGCTTGCACTCTACAACTCAGTGCTTCTTGATGTCCGTTTCCCACTGGCTGTGTATCGGAAGATTGTAAGTGGTCCATTGATGTAAGCTCTTGTGTATAAAACTCTGTCATGCGAGTCTCACTGCGTTATTTTCGTTAGCTTGGTCTTCCTTTGGGTCTAGAAGATATAATGGACACTGAACTGAAGCGTGGACTCCAACAACTGCTTGACTATGAAGGAAACGACGTCGAGGATATATTTTGCTTGTGTTTTGAAGTGACGTGGATGGAGCTAGGAGAAGAGAAAAGGCTTGAACTTAAGCCTGGTGGAGCCGACATTCCTGTCACAAATGACAATAAAGAAGAGTATGTTTTGCGGTATGTCCGCTGGCTGTTGGTTGATAGTATCAAGCAACAATGGGATGCTTTTGAAAAGGGTGTGATGACAGGTGAGTAACAACAGTATACGATCTATGTGCAAATACTTAGCAACATCTCACTGGAACTTTTTACAGTTATGGAGTCAGCAAGTCTGGACCTTTTCCTGCCAGAAGAGTTGGAGTTGTTAGTTGTAGGTTCTCCAGAACTGGACTTTGATGCCTTGGAAGCCAACACCAAGTACGAAGGAGGATATACGAAGGACTCTGATGTTGTAGTTAATTTCTGGAAGTTCGTGAAAAATGCAGACAAGGTCACACAAATTCACCTTTTGAAGTTTGCCACTGCTTCATCTAAGGCTCCTATTGGAGGACTGGGTAAATTTCCATTCATTATTCAACGTGCTGGCCCTGATTCTCACCAGCTACCCACAAGTCACACATGTTTCAATACGTGAGTACTACTGTTTCTTTGTGATTTTTCTCTACCTTATCATTGATCACTTGCTTACTGAAACTGTTCTGTACATTTAGACTGCTCCTACCTGACTATGGATCAAACTACGACAAATTGGCATCTCTCCTGGGACGTGCTATTCTTGAGTGCGAAGGATTTGGAATGGAGTAAAGTACCAAGTCTTTTAGAGCAGTATAATAGATAGACATTCTCAATTTTAATTGCTAATGATTGGAATGGGGAACAGAAGTGCTATCAAGCTAGCCTCGTCCAAGTAATCTTCATTAAATTGAAGCTAGAAGACTCTGCTTTAATGCTTCATCTATCTTCTTCTTCTTCTTTCTGTTCGATTCGTTTACTTTCGCATTGTTCATCTTGGTACAGTAGCTATTGTAATTCTTTTTGTACTCAACCGAGTCAGTACATACTCCAAGGTATTCAATGAACTCAAACTCAATGCTACCCTTGGTGGGTACGTAACCAAACTTAGTTCCCTGGTTGACAATTGCGTCATAAACTCCAGCGAAATGCCTAAGCATTTTATACAGTGTGAGCTTTGTGGAACAACCGACGGTCTCTTTTTGAATTAGAATATACCCCCCCCCCCCTGTTTCATTCAGATCGAGAGTGGTTCTCCATGCAGTCAAGTACTGTGTATTTCGCCAAAATGTGTCGACGACAGTTTTGATGGAATGATATGTTTGAACACTGATGTAAAGTTGCTCAAAAAACTCTTTCATCTCCCCTTCTTGTTTGAATTGGTTGACAGAGAAGAGAGTTGACGGATTGTCGAGAGCTAACGGATTGTTGTCATTGAGAAAGTCAACAAAGTCTTGAATCAAGCGATCGAGGCTGACTCCGAGAATTATCAAGTCCGCTACTTCTGATTCCTTGCCCGATATTATCTCATCGAGGATGGCTTGAATTCTTGTTAGCACCTTCAGTGTTGTTCTGTCCATGAGCTCATTCTTGAAACCTGCATAACCGAGTGCTTTTTTCACAAAGTCGGCTTCGTTCAAATGAATAGGTACATATGATCTGTTCGGTGCTGTTGAAGATAAAACTAATGATTAGGACACAAATCAAAGAACAGATTGGACATGCATTGATAACTGACCTGTAGAAGTGGAGGAACCTGAGCTGAAACAACGGCCATTCGTTGACGTGGAGCTGTTGTTTGAACAGCGCCTGCCATTCGACGAAGAGGTAAGAGGTAGGCCTGTTGACATTGGGCACTTTCTTGCTGACATTGTCCCGAGCAAGGAGCAAAACCATCAAGCCACGCTCAGTGATATCGTCACGTTTATCGACAATGATATTGCGACTGTGACAGATTTCTCTGAGGTCATCGTCGCTGACTGCCTTCTCTCTCAAACAATCAATTTCGTGTCGGATCTCTGACGGCTCATTAATGTAGATTCTGTTCTCGATTGAAAGCATTTCGAGGAGAACAAAATCCTCTCCAATAGAAAGCGAAACAGACATAGAGTAAAACATTCGGTGCCTGGAAAGAGAAGTCTTGCCGTCTTCAGTTGACGACCTCGACTCTGGTTTGATGTTTGTATTGCGCATCATATTATGAAGCCTAAGAATCAAAGTGCCTTCCACCATTCCATCAGTGCCAGCCTTTGTAACAACAAATTCTGACACAGTGACTGAACTGCGATCCCACATTGGATGTCCACTCAATGGACTTGTTTCAGGATAAGTTTCAGGGCATTTATATCTCTTGTTCAGAGTATCAGACCCTACACCGGCAGACCCAGATTTGAGTGCCCGACCAGGATGACTTTCAATGAAACGATTTTCCTCTCTTCGGCGTCGCCACATCATGTGTCCGTCAAGATCTCGTGCAATAGTAATCTCTTCATACTCATTGGGTTTGTCCAGGTTGAGGTAGGCTTTAACAATGCAATTCTTGTCTGGGTCCAAGTTGCTGCGAATTAATTCTCTAAGAGCGATGCGTACAATCTTTTCATGTATCTGGGTTGGGTGCAGACCCTGAATCCAATGCCAAATATCCGACCGTAAAACTAGACGCTGTGTACGGAAATATTCCTGCAGTTCTGGCTCAGTGAATGCAGCATCCAAAACGGCCCAACGCACCAAAGTATCGTCATTTTCATCTTGATTCCTGTATATGGTCTTTACCCAGTCTTCTGGTCAAGCACAGCGCGATCCAGCAAACTTCAGTGTGGATGGATTTGGGATCACCAATGCTATGAGACCTCCTGCAAAGTTGCACGAGATCGCCTCCTCTGGGCGAGCTCCAAATAGTGTGAGGTTCTTTGATGATTGGGATGGTCGAGAAAAGCTTGAAGTCAAAAATGTGGATGCTATTACACAGCTCAATGAAATCGGACTTGAATGGGCGTACAATAAAGGCCAAACAAACGTTGCTAAGATGATCACTTCCTTGAAACGTTTCAAGACCATAGACGAGGCTACTGGTGAGGCTATCTACCTCGATATTGAAGTGAGAGGCAAGATGGATAAATCTTCTGTAAACAAGCCAATACATGGCAAGGACAGTATCCTTGTGATCACTCATCCTTCATTGAAGCGAGGAGCGGATCCCAATGCCCTCACATGTGTTAACGGGAAATTTATGAAAAAGAACCCTAGACCTCCAATACGTTTCACTTGCACATTCAACAGTTCTGTACCAGAGGCGTGGTCAAGGTTGGCGGAGGTGCACCCGTCCGTAGCTACTCGAATGTAAATTCGTATTTCTATTTGAACAACAATACTCATCTCCGTATATAACATCATTTAAAGCTACAAAACCTCTTTTTGAACAACAATACTCATCTCCGTATATTAACCACATCTGCAGCTGGGCTAATATCACGACACCTCGGGCAAATCACCAAGCCTGCACTCATAGGAACTCTCAACCCAGCTCTACATTTGTAACATCTCACAACATGTTCATTCTCACCCAATGGAGAATCATCAATTGAAACATTTGACCAAGATGACTCCATTTTACACTCCTCGTCATCTCCACCATCTACAAATATCCCAATGCACAATTCATAATCACCATCTATCCTAGTGAAACTATCCGGCAATGGCAACGGTTCATCCGGTGGAGGTGGCAAAAACGGCTCTCTCCTCCTAATCCCCGGATTTGTCGGTATAGGCCACTCCATAACACTAGGTCTCGATAATTGCAATTCATGCAATGTACGTTCCCCCTCCTCTTCTTGATGTTGCATCCGATCCAAGTCGACTCTATCTACATTCCTCCCTATTCTTCGAAGTAAATTCTCTTGAAGTAGATGAACTGCCTCGACTCTACGTGAATATATCTCAGCTTCGTCTACTTGACCTATATTTTGTCGTGTTCCTATTGTATCTATTCGTATGATTCCAGGTCGAGATGGGGCATTTTGACATGTGTCCCATGTGCGCATTCTTCGCTGTTGTTGACTTTGTGGAGCTGCTCTGTCATTATTTTGCGAGGTATAACTTGCACTTGCCTGCGGTTCAATCTGTTGAGATTGTTGTATATCGACATGTCCATTTGATTGGCTTAAAATATTGAGTTGAGATGCCTCACGATCATTTGCTTCGAGTATGGCTCGTAGGACGCTGGTGGGAATGTCGTCGCTGACTCCTAACGATTGGCGGAGCGAACGTATTCTTTCACATTCTGAAGATGAATCGTTGTGGGATCGGGAGAGAGAGGAGGCTGGAGATGCTGCTGGGTCGGAGGAGGAGCGGTGGGGCGTGTCGGATGAGTTGTTTTCGTCGTTGTATGTTATGTCCATGGTTACAGTAAAAGTTGGGGAATGGAAGTGCTGAGTTTATTAGCAAGCGATTAAAGGTAATTACACTGAATTTACATATTATTTACCGTTAATACCCATTCTACATTCATTTCTCCTTCTTCCTTCTCGCTTCTCGGCCTTTCTCTATCTTGCACTCCTCTCTCCTCTCCCATTTCATTGTTCTCCAGGCACCACCCGCATCGCTGGTCGTTGCTCTGCTGTCTGAACTGCCCTAGACACCATGCCAACACCATCCAAACGAAAGTCCCCGGCCAAGACGCCCCCGCATAAATCAGTCAGCAAAGAGCTCTACGAAAAAGAACGCGCAAAAGCAAATGACTTTGTCGCCTTCATGACTTCCCCCTCCCCTTCTAAAAGTAGTGTCGGCTCCCTCCGAAGCAAAAGTGCCAGTCCATCACCCAGCAGACGATTCGCCAAAGGGCCAGCCAAGACTTATTCCGCCCGCGATCGGTCCCCTTTGCAAAAATCAAAAGCCCAAGACACAACAACCGACACAGACGCAATAATTGCAGATGACGAAGAGGATGAAAACTCAGTAGTCCCCTTTCTAGCAATCGACACACCTACCAAACTTACACCTCTGTGGACTGATTTAGAAGTGGCGAAATCTCCAGCAGAATTGATGAAATTATCCGCCCAAAAAAAGGCAGTTGCAGCCAACAAAAAACAAAGAAGCAGGGGCCTATCGCCCAACTCTCACGGACGAGCCATTGCCCGTTCGCTCTCCACTCCCAATACTATCAAACTAGTCGATGAAATTGTAGGAAGATACAATAACAACAACGTCTCGCCTCGAAAACGCTCTTCTGCCGAAGATGCATTATCCAATGCACATAATAAACGGGGTGCCCATTCTTCACCGAGGGGGAAATTTCACAAAGCGTCCGTGTTGACCGGTGGTCCTGTTTGTAGAATGATACCCACTGGTTCTTCTCCCGAGAAGAAGAGACGGGCTCTGTATTCGCCGTTGAGGCATACTTCGATTTTGATGAATCGAGAGTCGTTGCCTGATTTGAAGATTGTGAGAGAAAATGTGACTGAATTGAAAAGTAATGCAGTAAAACAAAATGCAAAGGAAGCAGTTGACGACAAGAGCAAAGCAGATGATTCCAAAGTGCCAAGCACTGCACGAGGGAGGAGAAGCTGTCCTCCTAAATTCTATCATGACGAGGTGGTGGATAGAAAAGATAGAGAGAGTCCATCGAGGATAGATAGTCCGAGTTATGGACTGTTGCCTGTCAAGAGAGAGAAGAAGTCTGATGTTCAATCGAAGAAATCAGCAATGAATGCAGTAGAGAAGGAGCAAGTTGATGTAAAGCCAGCAGCAGGTGATTCAGCAGCAGATGATTCAACGGCACGAGAACAGTCAGCAATCATCAAATCCGAGTTAGCAACAACTACAACCAAAACAGAAGATAACACTGACAGTTCAAACAACGGTGGAAAGAAACGACGCAGAAGCAGAGCACGAAGGCATATAACAGCAGGCTTTAGTCTCGGCAACATTGAACAATTGGAGAATGCACTAAAAACTCCAAAAGAAGAACCTGCAGACACAACAACTTCGGATGAATCTGGCAAACAAAAGAGACGCACCATCAAAAAGGAAATATTATCCAACAAAGAACTCGAAGAAATGATGTCCAAAAAGCGTAAGCAATCTGCCGAGAGGAAGAAGAAGGCAGCTGCCAAGAAGGAGGCGGCTAAACTTGCTGCAGAAGAGCTGGAGGCTGCGCTGGCTTTGCAAGAGTCTGGAGGAGGTACACTGTCAATCGATGAGAAAGCAAATCCCCCGAAAGAGCAGAATAATTTGATTGTTCGTCTGTTAACTGATAGTCCATCTGCTGGGGAAGAAGATTCTGATGGCAAGAAATTAAGTAAAAGAGATGCACTGATTGATGAACATATTAACAGGTACACCTCAAGTGGAAATACTGCTGCTATTAAGAGGGATGCAAAAGGCAAAATCCAATCTACCAACAAGGGCTTTGCAGATAAAAAGTCGGCCAATGTGAGATCTGGGTTGAAGGAACTGACTGTGAATGAAGCACAAAATTCTGAAAATGAGGTTGATGCGGCTGGCAATGATGAGCAACAAGTGCAGTTGGCTGAGAAAGAGCCGGTTCCTGAATTATCAGCAGCCAAAGATCAAAAGCAAGTGTTAGCAGACGAAAAGCAAACCACAACGATGGCGAAGAACGCTGGGCATCAATCAACTACTGATACGTCCCAACCTCCCAGTGAGCCATCTGCAGAATCTTCCTCCAACAAACAAGTCGAAGGAACCAACACCTCACCGTCAAAGAGAACATCCTCGCAATCTCCAGGTCGTGCACAACTCCAAGCGGCATCATCATTGGAAAAAGTGCATGCGTTAAAAACAACCCCAGAATCGCCTGGTGGTCGTGCCAAACGTCAAGCTGCATCATCGTTGGAAATGTTTGCATCGCCGGAGTCTCCTTTGCGAGCCAAGCGTTTATTGGCTGCGTTGCATGATGATGTTCCTTCTCCAATTGATAGAACCGCTGCGCCCGAATCTTCCGAACTGGTTAAAGATGTGGAAGATAAAAAGATTTCAGAAGCGCCAAATAAAGAAGTGGAGGAGAAAGATAAAGTCAAAGAAGTCGCAGCAATGACTGAGAACTCTTTGAAGAACCAATCTGAAGAGCAAACTCTGATGGCAGATAACGATGCAGCCACAACTGAAGTAGTTGCAAGTGAAAATAGTCAGGTTGCTAAAGAGTCAATCAATACTACAGTTGACAATGATGAGACGCAATCAACCAAAGCTGGTGAAACTATTGACACGGAGAAAGCTATGAGCAAAGCTACCCCAGCAGACGTTGAGGTAAAAACAACACAATCGGATCAGCTCGCAGAAAATGATGTCCAGAAAATAGTCGAAGGGCAAACATCTGATCCAACCAATGCAACTATTTCACAATCGCCTGTTGGTGTGCCGATTGTTCCTACACAAGTGTTTGATGCTATTCATCGTCTTGCGGCAGTTCAAGAGCAGGCAAGTGGGAGCGCGGCACTTGTTCATGTTGCCCCCCATGTCCACCTCGTACAAGCTACAGCTAACTCCCAAGCCCCATCTTTTCTTAAACGTGGGCAGATGTGTAATGATCAACTTCGGTTCGAACAGATGATGGTTGACAGTCAATATCAAAATGCCATTCGCGATTATGGCAATACAGTCGCCGAATTCAATGCCAGCAATGAGCGGTTGCGCCAATTGCAACATGAGATGTTAGAATTTGATGCAGGATTAGCTCCTTTGCGCAGAGGAGATGGTTTTGGCTCTCCATTTCACAATGAATCTGTCTCCCGCACATATCATTCTGAAATTATCTCATTCAAAAGAAGACGCTACCGACCGTCTCATCACTTGGATATTGATGACTACACTGACCGTCGCCATTACTCGTCTAGACACCGATGTGGTCTTAGAGATGAGCGGAGGTTATCACGTTCTCAGCGACGTGGCAGAAAGTCACGAAGAAGAGAACGAAGACACTCTGATGAAGATTCAATTGATGAATCTGATGAGGAGTTTCAGTCTTCTCGAAACGACCGTAAAAGGCCAAAGAGCAAGGTGCATCGATCGATTAGAAATGATGATTTTTGCAATGACTCGGAATCTGAACAGTCTCCCATGACCTCACGCAAGATGCCAAGGCAAAGAGATCAGCATAGAAGTAGAGAGGAGCGCGACTTCAATGACAAATCAGATGCAGAAGTCAACGATTCTCGCCGTGAAAGATTGACAGTCAAAGACAAGCCTCGGAAAAAGCGTAACGATGACTTAAATAGTGATGAAGCGGGGTCAGTAGATTCTCATCATGGTTCAGCTGTGAGGTCAAGTAAGCTCAAAAAGAAGGAGAAGAATCACTCTCATGATGACAGCAGCAATAGAGGACGAATGGAATCCCCAGGGATCCGTAGTAAGCATAATCGTCATGAAAGTCCTAGGAGAGGTGCGAGGCAGACTAACAGCATTCTAGAGAGCGTCTCTCCAGTTCGTACAAATGTGAGTCGTTTGGAGAGCCCAAGAAGAGCGAAGTCAAGCCAGTCGAGTGTTCTTAAGGATGAGTCAAGCCAGTCGAGTGTTCTAAAGAATGTTGGCAATAACGTTGATTCTCAAAAGGAAGAAAGCCACGCAAGTTATGCAAACGCCCATTCTAATAACCTAATTGATTCAAGACCATCTAACAATATGAGCGAGACAAAAGATTCAGAAGACACCAAAAAGGAAACTAGTGGTGGACAGTCATACTGGCTATCAGCAGATTACTCAGACAGCGATTGGGAAGGACCTATGATCTTGCCACCTCCACCCATTTAATGATTTTTTCTCAGTGTATTAATGCGGGCCCCACCTATTGAAATGTCCATACCAATGATACTTAAACTACTTCTAGCATTTTAACAATGAGTACATACATTAACGCGAAACTAGAGAAAGACTGAACATTCTACTTCTTTTTCTTGAATGACATCATTTTGCCAAGTGCCTTGATCTTTTTCTTCTGGATAGAACGCGAGTTGCTTTCTCCTGCTTCAGCGTCGACATTAGCTGCGTCTTCCGTCTTTTTCGAAGGGCTAGTTGGACTCGATGTTGTCTTTGGGCTCCTCGCTGTGCCGCTAAGGTTGCCACTCGAGCTAGACTTGGAGCTTGGCGGCGGGCTCTTTGTGAAGAATCTTGACTTGCTTTTCGCAGGTGACATGGGTTTTGTTTTGGGGGGTCTTGGAGGTGGCCTCTTGTTGACTGACGAGTCAGTTACTTCGAACCCTTCTTGTATGATAGCTCCAGGCACAGGTTTGAGCGGTCCAATGTAGCGAAGAAAGGTTAATTCCACGCTAGTATTCTTGGGTGTTCTCGAAATCGTTGCTGCGACTTCGTCGATCGAGGCATGGACTGCACTTTTGCCATTTATACTGGCCAGTTGATCGCCATACTGAACTCCTTTCCTCGCCCCATTTCCATCTGGGACAACTCTGGAGACCCATGCTCCAATCTCGTGCTCCTGGAATAGCAGTCCGAGGGGAAGCTTAACATTTGCAACGTGGAACTTCACATCAGTCATAACATCAATTTCTTGGTTCTCGTCATACTCCACACCGTGAATGTGATGAACCGCTCTTGCCGAAGCCAATGCTTGCTGGAGCAAGTACGCCTCATCTTCGTCCTCGTCTGCATAGTCGTCGTAGGTGTAGCGAGATGATACAGCTTGACTCTCGCTGTACTGGCTTTCGGTGTATTCACTTTCAGTGTGAACAGATCGCTCTGCGTCGGGCTGGGTACAATACATGAGGTGTCAAAATAGTGAGCGCTTGTGTGTGGCAATGGAGTGTAAAACAACAGTGCGAACTCACATAATCAGTCTCTTCCTGAGTAGGGAATAACACTTTCTCCATGTAGCCAAACCAATCGTCAGACTTCTCTGTATTATCCTGGCTTGGCAGCGTTGACTGTCCATAGGTATTATCATCTTGATCAGTACTGGCAGATAGAGATTTATCATCGTGTTCCTTCGCAGCAGCGGCAGCGTTGGTGGGAGATGAGAAGAGGCCACCCAACGATGCCGCCAGACCGGCAACATGGTCTAGCAAATTCAGTTCTTTTGCTTGCTCCTGTTGCTGCTCGGGTGTGACACCACTTCGATTGCTTTTGAAGCTGCTACCTGCGGTAGATTCTTCATTGGTGTGATAGGTGTCCTCGTCACTTTGATAGTGCACGCTCTTCATTTTCTTAGTTGTTTGTTGGCCACGTATGGTGAATATCAATGGTACAAAGTGAGGCGCTGACTTATTAAAAGGACCAATTAAACAAAAACACTCACAGCTACTGCATTCTTCGACTTTCTGGATGGTGAGAGGCTGTTATCAGCTGATGCAGCTTTAGCATTACCAGATCTCGGACTGGCAACCTTCGTTTGATTCCTCGGGGTCGCACTTTCCTCTTGCTCTCTATCAGCATCGATGCTAGACTCTGGTTCCGTCTCCAAATCCTCATCGGTAGACTCGACTTGTGAGTGGCTCTCCTCAACCAAATAAGTGTGTATTGTATTATCCTTGTCTTTGGCGAAAGCAACATTTCTCTTTTCTACCGGCTTGCTCTGTTCAGATGTTGGTTCTGATTGATCCTTGGAGAAATCAGAGTCAGCATTGCTCAAGCTGTCTCCACGTAAGGCACGGCTTTTGTTGCTCTCTGCCTGCTTTAGCCCCTTGCTGAGCTTTGCAAAAATGTCTTGGGGGTTGGCAGGGGGCGGAGGCGGCCCTTCAGGTTCTGTTTCCTCGTCTTTCTTCTCAAATGCAAATATGCTATCATCGTCTTCTTCGTAATCAGACACTTGCTCAGATACCTGAGGAGTCTCAAACTCGACAGGAATCATGGTGGACACTATGTTGTTGCCTTTTTTGTTCCAGTCTAATTCTTCTTTCGGCTTGGTTTGTGAAGCTTTGTCAGATGCCACCTCTTCACTTTCTGTAGCAACTTTTCCAGTAACACCGTCCCAATCCGCAAATGTTTCTTCAACTGCAGCATTGTTACCCTCATCAACGGGGGCATCTCCAAATGGATCAGACTGGAGGAAGCTTGGTTCTGGATTTTCGTTGCTGAAATGGACATTTTGACTTTTGTCAAGAAGCTTGACATCACGCTCGTTGTCATTGGTGCTCTGAGTATTGCTAAAATCCCAAGACTTGGAAGCCCCAACAATCTGCCGCTGACGAACGGGGCTCCTCTCCTCGGCATCATCATTATCCTCTTCCCAAATATTGCGCTGCTTCTTCGTGGTATTCCTCCATCCATGGCTACTTGTCCCACTCTCTGAGGGTGCATCCCAAGACTTGGACGAGGCAATCGGCCTCACATCATCAACCTGGTTGCTATCCCAGGACCTCGACACACCAATCCTCTGAGGTAATACAACCTTCCTAACCTCCGATGCAATGGGAGACAACGCCTCCTTCTTTCTCTCTTCATCCATACCATCGTACCTTTTGGCAGTAGCAGCAATCTCATTATACTTCAAACTATGACCCCTAACCTTGCTACCGCTCCTCGGCATAACATTCTCTTCATCCTCCTCCCAAGAGTTATTATGAATAGCATATCGTGGATCAGAGCGTTTCTTATCCAAAGAATCGGCGCTACCAACATTTTCAATCATGAACTTTTGTTTCTTTTTCTTTTTGCGCTCCTTCTTTCTCACAGGGGTACCCGTCTGCACTTCTTCGGAGTTTACAGTCTGTTCCATACTTCCGCTAAGATTGTCTTGGACTTCATCATCGTTGGTGTGATATTCGAGATCGGCCTCGGGATGATCTTCGTAAGATTCGGGGTAGACAAAGTTGTCGTCGTGGCCTTCTATGGTCATCATTTTGGATCCGTCCTTGTGGTTGGGACTGTAGACATTAAGTTCGTCTTGCACAGGGTCGTGTTGGTGTGCTTGCGTGTTAATGGTTAATTGTGGACTGCGCGAATGATGTGATCTGACATGGGCTTGAGGAATATTTTGCTTGTATCCGGAATCAACGGCACCAAAGTTGTCATTCTGAAAGAAGGGTGAAGTGCTTCTCTTTTCATCAGGAACAGTTAATGGGCTCGGGGCAAAAGGATCGAATGCTTGTTCACTCTCTGACCTGGGTGACAATTGTACCTTGGCGCGACTATGCATCTCTACAGCTTCTTTATTTTGACGTCTTACTAAATCGATTTGCTCACGCTGGGTGTTTTGCAAATGTTGAGCATCGGATGCGTCATATTGATGATGAGGTGAAGTGGGGAATTCATGTGATTTGCGTGATCGAGTGTAGAAGTGACGGGGAGAAGAGGAGTTGAAGATAGATCGATGATGGGTAGGTGAGATTGGGTTCGCTGCATTGCTCATTGCAGGTTTTTGCCTTGGAGATGGAACGTCATTAAATCCAAATGCAGAGGGTGAATTCATCTTCTTTTTCGGATAATCTGCATTTGAATGCTGCATTCGCGGTGATGGAGAAGTTGGTGCAGCCAAACTGTCGACTACATAGTCTCCCTCTGTATCAAGTGAATTAATTCCAGCTCTAACACGAGATCTGCTTCTGCTGCGGCTCCTAGAACGAACGGCTACCGGAGATGAAAGTGATCGAGGTGAAGGAGCACTCCACTCCATCTGTTGCGGCTGTGGTGGCTCCACCACTTCTTTCTCGCTAAATTCGGAAGACAGAGTGGCCGTGGAAGCTACAGCCGCAGCGAATAATAACTCCTTGCCAACAGTTTGATTGGCTGGTGACATGAGAGCATTATGAGGGCTAGGACGGGGAGTTGTTCCGCCCTTTTCACGCTTCATCTTCATGCGCATGTGAGCGCTCCTGGCTAGAGGGCCGCTCATGGCAACGTTGGTTATTTAGTTCGATGACTACTAGATACTGGCAATATTCTTTCTCGGCCTAAGATCAATCGATGTTTTATCTACCACCTGTTGTTACCACACACCGAGAGAGGAGTTGATGGGTCCTTCTGCACAAGATGAAGATTGGCATCTCCAAACTCAAATAAGCGAAACCTTCCCAGCCGTTGTATCCTTTGCAGCGGCTCAAATTAAGTCCCCGATTATTTCGTCCCCATAATGCATTCGGGGACTTCTCAAACTATTTCGGGTCACCTACTCCAGTGACTCTCTCACTCTCTCTTGTACAGAGTATGTAATTGATAGTTGTTATTTGATGTTGCTATTGTTGTCAATTTCAAGCAGCACAATTCAGTCCCTTACATATTTGTGGTTGAGGAGGGAATCGGGGGCGGCTGCGGCACCTGAAACATCACTTAGGCTTAGGCACCGTTCAGGTTGATCACAGCACTGCAAATAGCTGTTGTTGGTGTGCTGATATCTTAGCTATAAACTAGTGGTTGCAGACACCATGGAGGTTGTAGAATGGTGATTGGTGAGGCCTGTGTAGTAGATGGGTCCTGTAATGTTGATATTGGATTAGAATTAGATATGTTAGGAAGCTTAATTGTCTTGTAGCTTTGATGCTTGATATTAATTGGTACCCGATTGTATTCTAGTCAACTAAAGGTAGACGTCTTCACTCATTGATTGAATTCTTAAAGTACTGAGCAAGATGCTCATAATTATTTAAATACTAAAACATTTGCAAACAATATAAATCTCCGTAGTCTTGTACCTATCGATGAAGCTCGAGATACTTCGACTTCTGACAGATCTAATGATCATGATCGGATCACCTTCACCAGCCTCTGATAACTGGGGGCTCATAACATGGTGAAAGTATGGAGATTTGGAATTATTATATAGGAACATAGATTAGTCGTTTCTCCAAAGCCAGTTTCCTGTGCTCCGTGAAATAACATTATGCTATACCACCCGGATTCTGAGGGCACACTTTATGTGGTAGCTATCATAGAATTGGACACACCATACTATTGCTATGCTACGGCTGTCTCTTGCTGCGGGAATCATTCATCGTTGTCCTATCCAAACACACTTTACCCACAATTTGGGCAAGACATGGGTACAAAATGGGCATCAAACTGGTACTTGCCCAACAACGAGAACTCAAAGTTCCAACTTCCAACCTTCACTTTCACTCTTCACTACAGCTCACTCTTACATACTACCAACCACCAACAATCAAAGGTTTTGTTTTACTCTCTTGTGCCCACTACACTACCCACTTTCACTTTTTACACAGTGTGTCCGTTCGAGTGCGGAGCACTTACTAGTTGAAGTTGTTTTACTCCAGCACTCCCAACGTAGAGCATCCCTAAAGTGCCACAGACCACAGACCTTTCCATTGACAGGCCTCCTGTGGGGTGTCATAGGTCATTTAATGTGACAGAGTCCCATTAAGGGGTTATCGTGGAGAATGAGAAGAGAAAAGACTTTTGTCAATCTTTTTTAGCACAGAGGAATCAATAATGAAACTGTTGGAACGATAATGGAATCCAAGACCATAATCAAAGAAGATACTCCTGGTGTTTTTAGCTTAAAAAACGTCGTCATTTGTGATGTGGTGAACACAAAAGTTGAGGCACTTTTACTGAACTAGATTCAGTGCAATGTTTGGTCTTTTACATGGTTTAAAGTGGTCCGAGATAAATGCGCCTAAGATTTATGACAGGTTACATATACCGACGGACCTTCATACGTAATCTCAACGCAAACCTGCCAGAAAACAAAACCTTCTCGCTCTCCCAAATCCTCTACCGCAAATGAAGCTGCTGTGCAGAGATTGGCATGCTGGCAGTGTGCTGAGATGGAGAGCATCGGAGGCTGGGTGTCAGGTCGGGTGCGGTGGAAGTGGCATTTGTGGCCATGGTCTTTCTGCTGCAGGCCAGGGAGAAACTCCTTCATCAGAGTGCATCAGCCACATTGTCATGTGAAGCTGCGGCAGCGGCCATTTGTTTGTTGGTTGACATGGTCGACAACAACTTCATGGTTCATCGAAAAGTGATAAGAGAGCAGAGAGAGGAGAATGGGTACTACGACCAAAATGACTCTTTTAGTTGGTAAGGCTGAGGGAAAGAGAAAATAGTGTTCCACAGGCTTTCGTTTCAATTGCTTGTGAAGCTGTTTCCCTCGGCCTCAGCGGAGAATGACTGAAAAAGCAGTGGGTGTCTTTATCCTACTATTCTCTTGGAATGTTGTTGACCTCATAATTCTTGTGGGATTTCTACGTAGCTCCCGTAGAATTTGTAGGCAAAGTTATTTAGCACGTTGCCGAGAATCGTGGGCGAAATCGACCCCAAATGACCCTCCACTGTGACACCCCACCTAGCAATTATCCCTATATTATCCCACAATTTCTTGTTACGTCCTCTTATCTGCCAGGAACGTGTGTCCCCCTTGCGTAATTACTGTGGTCCAATGGGAAAAGGGTTAACGGTTAATCTCTTGGGTTAACATTCCGCATCGTTCCGCGGTAATAATAACTAATTAGTTTCGCGATGTGTACCTTCTCAATGTTCTTTCGAACTCTATCAGCTGATTTTAGATCTTTTAGACTGTTTTAGATCAAAAAGCTGCTTATTGTGACAACATTCCAAGTCAAGAGAACGGAAAAGACAGACTAGAGTAGAGAGAATTTAAAAGCAGCTGTGTAAGAAGAAACTCTGGCCTTTTTTCCTGTTAACGTAGACTGAGGAATCGATAATGAATCATCTGACCTTAACTCCAATTGGTATCCAAGACCTTCTGACCTTAACTCCAATTGGTATCCAAGACCTCACCCATCGGCAGGGAGAAAAGTCAGTCGGTAATTATTTGTGATGTGGTGGACACAAAAGGCACAATATTTTGAAGACTTGGCTGGATTTGGAGAGGGTTTGGTTCGTCAGGCTACGATATCTACTACTGTAAAGGTACCGGTCCATGATAATAAGGCAACCTGCCACGAAAATCTTCTCTCTTCTCTCCTCCATCCCTCCCAAGCCCCAACCAAGCCTCAACCATCGCCTCTCTTTCAAAGATCTGAAGATCCACTATCATCCTCATCTCAATCGAATATGTCGCCCTCCTCTTTAGTTCGCTCTAGCAGTACTGCAGCTGACGCTGAAGTTGCTTTGGCACTCTGTAACCTTGGCTCTGATGTCCGAGAGCCCAGAAGTTGCTCCGGAGGAATCATCTCGCCTTCAACGGCCTTGTCTCTGAATTATCTAGCCGATGCCGCCATATTATCTGCGTCGTTTCTTCCTGATCCTTCAAGCCATGTAGTCTCTCCACCCATGCCGCCGTTGACATTCCCAAAACCACCCCCACTGCCACCTCACTTCCCCGGTCAACTGCGACAGGCGACCACGAAGCCATCCCTACCCAAACCCACGGCATCTCCCTCAGTACCAATTCAAAAGGCAAGCCACTTAGACATTTCCGCCCGCCGAGCCAAGATGAACGACCCCAAGCATCGCAAACGAAGTAAAAAGGAAGATACGTCGGTGACTTTTGAAGAGATGACTAGACTTATGAACACGTATGGTCCCATCAAGTGTTTGCGTAATCGCACTAACAAGAATGCTGATAAGCAGATCAAGGCTGCTTCGATCCTTCGCAAGTTCTATAGATGGTTCCCTGATTTTGAAGGTGTGTGCTCTAGCTACCCATCTTAATACTGCGCCATCATTTTTAGCAAGCTAACTCTCCATTCTTTTCCCTCTCTTCTCATCAGAACGATTCGTCAAACAATCAGACGGCCGATACATGCCCAAAATCGGGCACGAGAGAGAAATAAAGTACCGTGAAATGATGAGGGAGCGGGATGAAAAGTATGTAATTACCAAGAGGAATTTGAGGAGGTACAGCATGGATTCTACGGGTATGGACGGTAGCTTTGGCATGCACAACTCTTACTAAGTGCACATTCAAGATCACTGGCAGGGGATTTTAAGATTGGGGGGCTTAGATATCCAGCATTCGCAGGGAATAAGCATGATATTCTGGGGTTTTGACTTGTAAGATACTTTTGTTGTAGACAGATATGAATATGAATTGAATCATCATGCTCTCTAATCTCTAGCGATCGATACTGAAGCCTTCATCAAAGTTGATGTGTTCGGCTTTCTGTCACATACAAACTTGCATGCGTCCAGGTGCATGCCAACCTAACATTATTTGCCCATCTCGGGTGGAAAGTAGTGCCAAAAGATATTTCTTGTTCAATGTCTCAAGTTGTCTTCCGTTACATTCAAGTTTCAACAACTGTTCCTTCATTGTGATCTTACAGTGCAAAAAAGAGTGTTTATCAATTAAAATACCAACAGATCTATGCAAGCCTCATTCTCTTCAGTGCACATAAAACAGCACCTCGGTTATCCCTTCTCTTGTAGACATTGGTCAGCTTTGTTTCATATTTACCCAATAACTTGTTGTGCTCAACTTCCACAAGTCTCGCACCCTTCCCCCCTGGCAAATCGAAAGCTCTGTCACGGGGCTGAGCAGTTCGAGTTGTGAATTCCAATTCCTCCAATGGAGACGTATCGCATGTACGACGTGGGATGGGTCCAATTCTGTAGTAGGCACCGAGTACGGGAGACTTGCCATCAATCGGTGCCTCTTCTTGAACCTCTTTGTCTTCGGATTCGTCGGCGCGTCCTAAGCTTTGGTCGATAAACATTTTCATCAGCTCTTTGTCCTCCGGAGAAATATCTTTCATATTTGCTTGTACAAATGATTCGTCTACACGAAATACACCTTTTCCCATGACCTTGTCGATTAGACTTTTAAGTCCACCACGCTACGAAAGAGATAACATACTTGAGAAATGAACCCGTGCAGTAAAAGAACATGACACATGGCAAGAACTCACCAACCTCAAGACCAAATGGAGCGTCGCATCATCCCCAATGTTATAATCATCAATAGTCTTTCCATCTTGCAACTGCTGGCCCCCAAAAATAATACGCTGCTGCTCCGGTGGGATGCCCTCCTTCTCAGCAATCTTGGCCTTGACATCTTCAATCGATTCGCCTTCTTCAACTTCGATGGAAACTGTTTTACCTGTTAGGGTTTTGACGAATAGTTGCATACCACCGCGAACTTGGAGGGCGGTTTTTAGAGATGGAAGAGAGGTGCGGGGTGTGAACGATGCACGGGTGTTGAGGAAGGGAGTGGCGGTGCATGACTGAATTGTAAGGGCGGCGATGGCGGTGAGGCAAATGGCTGATTTCATCTTGATTGTTCGATTGGATTTCTATTAGAATGCTACTGAGATATAGTTTAGCGGTGGAATTGTGAAAAGGAAGACTTTTGATACGATGATTACTGGTTTTGTGGGGTTCTTTAGCGTTGCGGCTTGGAGAAGAGAAAAGTGCTCTCTCTCAATATTATTATTCTCTCGAGAGACGTTGTGAGGAGAGAGGAGAGAGAAGAGAGGAGAAGTGCCCACGTGGAACCTAAAATGCCCTGTATTCGGGTATTATTTTGGTTCAAATGTCCCGCTTAAAGGGCATTAAGAGACCCACGGCACTGCCCACGCTGACTCCATCACTCTCCATACTGCCCGCAATCGTATGTACTTGTCCGCCGCCCGCCACGGCAACAACCGCCAGACACATAGACCTATTACTCGCCTCTCAGCTCACGGATCGCTCTATCACCCCTGCGTGCCTTCAATTCTGCTGCTTCTACTATCGCTCTCTCTAGATTCGTCTCTCCATAGAAGTCACCAAACTTTCATTTGCAACGCAACCTCGCTCGCTTTTCATGATGGCAGATGCAGAAACGTCGACAGAAGTCCCTAAAGAAGATGTTATTTCATATGATCATATTCCTTGGCCAATACGCCCATCACTAGGAATCAACTATGATTTCATCGTATCAATGTACCTCGGCGGGTGTGGCTTGGCTCTCTTCTTTTTCACTCTGGAGAAACAATTACTAGCCCCTTTACTAGGCGATGAAGAAAAGGAAGTCTTAGACACTGAAGAAGTTGGGGGAGACGATGCAGAAAAGGAAGTAGACCCAATGAAAGAATTCGCAAAGGGGATGCAGGGGATGTACTTTGTATTTGCACCGTTTTTACTGTGCCTACCTTGGAGTTTGGTTGTTCGATATTATTGGATGAAAGAGACAACGAATGTATCGCGAGAGAAGAAAGATGATTGATGTGAACAATGATGCTAATAGTTAGGATGTACATGTTACTATGCTAATGGGATACAAGCCAGAATAACATAATCATTCAGTTGGCAAAGGATTGGGAGTATCAATGCAATCTGCATTTACCCAGACCAGGTCAAGAGACATCTTCCACTATCGATAATCTTCAAAATGAAACCAAGGCAAAATGCACTTGCAGCTGAAATGGAGTATGAGATGATGATCCATAGCCTCTGTCCGAATTGCATGAATCCATTCGGTTCTTTATCAACTGAAGTGATGGTTGAGAAGGTATCTTCATCAGAGTTGTCTTCTTCTCCAAACAAACGCCATGAAGTGTTGCATCCACGAATACTACACTCTGTCTCTCCAAGTGGGCACCACAGCACTACTTGATCCTCATCAATGATGCTCCAGTTTTCTCCTGATTGGGATGGATCATTAAAGTCGTAGACTTGAGACCACTCGTTCTTAGAAAGATCTAGCCCAGCAGCAGTGAGTGATTTGATGTGGCCAGGATAAGCACCATTGAATGGTCCAAATTGCATTCCTGTGCTTGTTTCAATGATTGGTTGAGACATGCAATACAAGTTCACGACACATTCCTTGCAATCTCTGGTTCTGAACTGCTTGCAGGCAACTGTCAAGGTGCAGTTAGTACAGTTCCGAAGGAAGACAGATCCACTGGATGCTCCAACAAAGATTTTTGAGTCTGAGACATGATCGATTTGGACGCAATCGCAATTGTCGAGGATTAAGATAGTGCATTGCAAGGCAATCGGGTATGACAAAGGGTTGCCCTTGAACAGATCCTGAAAGCTTGGTTAGAGTCGCATTCTCTTTTCCACGAAACGTGTACTGCGTCTCCATCTCATGCTTCCTGTAGAGCACTCTGTCCGTAAGATCGTCCCGTCAGTTGCAACGAAGGTCATTTGTCAATGAAATGCTGACACTGGCTGTCCGAAGTCAAGTCGCCCTTTATTTTAAAATTAAATCTTCGGTCTAAGAGTAGTCCAAGCATCGTCCTCATAATAGCCAGTCTCCACATCGTCTCCACTCGTCTTCATCCAGTTTCAATCGAACTCAACCCCATCGCTGTACTGCCTAAAATCGTCCTCGGAAATAGCCAGCCATCATGAATACTACGGATGCTCCACAAATGATTGAATACGCAACGAAGGTGCGTCGCGCTGCTGAGTGATTCTACTATAGCATAATAACACAGCCTGCTAAATCCATTTGACATTGCTGCAAAGTCATTAGACTTTACTCCCCACGATTCAAAATGGATTCCAGGCTCGGCCAAAATAGTTTGCTGCGGCATTAGTCCTGGCAGCAAAGGAGCAATGCGAATCTACGAGCTCGAGAGGGATGGAACCAAAGAGATATTCACGGATTTGTCGTTCGGCTCTCAAGGAATCAAATGTGCCACGTTTGGTGCAAGTAGGCTCTTGAGCCATCATGTTGCCATAGGAGACTATGGAGGCTCACTTTCAATCTGCGATCTAGAGCGAGCTTTGAGCCGCAGCAAGGATAAGCCTCAAGATGACGCCAAAGACAATAAGAAAGGCTGCGAAATCTTTTCGGTGCAAGGTCACACTGGGATCATCAATGCTATTGATGGCATTGGAGGTATCACTTGCGGAGCTCCTGAGATTGTCACGGGTGGAAAGGACGGCTGCGTCAAGGTTTGGGATCCCAGAGTCGACCACGCTGTTGTAACTCTCAATCCAGACGAGAATACAAATGCACGAGATTGCTGGTCTGTGGCGTTTGGAAACTCATACAACAATGACGAGCGGTCTGTCTTGGCTGGCTTTGACAATGGAGACATTAAATTGTTTGACTTGCGCACGAACACAATGAAATGGGAAGCAAACTGCAAGAATGGCGTGACTTCCGTCTCATTCGATCGACCAGATATTGAGATGAACAAGATAGTAGTCACCACGCTTGAGAGCAAGTTTCGCTGTTACGACATGCGCACTCAACATCCCACTAATGGATTTGCGTCACTGTCTGAACGAGCCCATCGCAGTACTGTGTGGATATCAAAGCATCTGCCGCAAAACAGAGATTTGTTCGCCACGGTTGGGGGTAATGGAGGTTTCAACATTTACAAGTACCATTATCCTAAGAATCGAGTAGGAAAGCACCATGAAGATAACTTGCCCATTGGGGTAGCTGGCAATGTAGAGCTGCTGAACTCTCGAGTCGTTTCTACGCAGCCGATTGTAAGTTTTGATTGGTCACCTGATCGAGAGGGTCTTTGCTGCATGAGCTCGCTTGATCAAACATTGAAGGTTTACATCGTGACAAGGCTTGACAAGCATTAAACCAAGACGTGCCAAAAAGCTTTCATTTTGACTAGTTTAAGTCTAATCATCGTCATCGTCGTCGTCGTCATCATCGTCGTACCCACCCCCTTTGCCCTTTTTCTTCATTTCTTCCTCGTACTCTTTCTTCTCTTGCTCAAACAAGGCCAAACCTCTCTTGACTTTCTTTTTCTCCCTAAACGCACGTATCTGTCCACGGATGAGTGTAATGACAAACACAGGAAAGATAGAATAGAAGCCAAGCTTTTTGATGGTCTTCATCTGATCTTCTTTACCAAGTGCTTCCTGGTACTTATTGTACGCCATTCTGTCAGTGATTATGACGTCTCCTTTGGCAGAATCGTCACGAATGGCTGATTTCCTCTTTCCTTTGGCTGGCTTGCTAGAAGTACTTCCGATGTTCAGAACTCCTTCAAAATCATCGTCTTCATCTTCACCAAAACCAAATTCATCTGATTCCCAGTCGCTCACTGCCTGTTTTTTGCTTTGTTTCTTTTGAGCTTTCTTGCTAGCCCTGCCGGCCTTACCTGTTGCTGCAGTAGCTCCATCACCCGAACCTCCGACAGTTAATGCAGCCTCCAGATCACCAGGTTTCATATCCTCCAAAGCAGCCTTTCCCTCTACCTCCACGCGTTGCAATATCTCTTCGTATTTTTGAACATTTGCCCCAGGAGCTAGACTCAGTTTCTTCTTCACATCTTTGAAATCTTGAAAATTGTAATCACTTTGGGGTGCTACTGTGGATGCTGCGGCGTGAGCAGTTGATCCTCCCACGAACCGACGAGCCAGTGGTGCTGATGCCATGGGACCGTAGATTAGTGTCGTGGATAGAGCAATGGCCCTGCTGTACTTTCTCAATATAGCTCGTTTTCTACCAACAAGGTGGCTGCGATTTTGTACTTGTAAAGTAGGTTCTCGGTCATCAGATATTGTCATCTGGAGTGCACGAGATCTCTCCATTTGCAGATACAATCTGTTACGCCCAGAAGTTGTTCTTTGCGCAGCCAAATCTGATGAGAACGACATCGTTTGTGACGTTTGTAAGCAAAATATTGTGCATGAAAGAAGCATCATGCACCGCATGGTTGTACGTGTCCGATGCATCTCTTTATACATTGTTCGTGTTTCGCCAGATCAGATGATTGTTGCCCTTCCTCTTGTGCTGCGGTTGTTTCGATATCGCTCGCTCGGATGCTGTCGATTGACCTCCTTGTGAGATCGTTTTATCGCATCATCTTGCATCTTACTTGCATCAGTAGTGGTTTGTGGTTGACACGTGGAAGGTGGTGTAAGAAAATGTGATTCTTCGCGTTCACGCATTTCGAGTGATTTCACTTTTAATTCATACTCACAATAGAGTCATTTCAGTAACTTTTCCGAGCTAATGGTGGTAGCAAATAGCTACAAGTCAGTAACCGCTTTTTGACCACTGAGAGGCCTCATTTACCACGATCTCTGTGAGGGTGTTTCCAGTGAGCTGACGGCTTGCGCTGCAGGAACCGTGGATTTCGCCCTTTGCTATCATTTTTTCCGAAAATTCGAGAAAGCGTTTCTCAATTTTTTGAACGGATCCAACCAAACTTAAAAGTACTACTACGTAAGATTTTTTAGATTTTCCCTAAGTCTAAGAAAGTCTAAGG